>CAUYQV010026679.1:0-38160 GCA_963574575.1 Galagoides demidoff | reverse complement strand
TAGCGACACGTACTTCTTGTCGGCTTACCGGCATGGACTTTCCCCTCCTGCCTCCATGGCTGAAATCCCTTGCTATAAAATCTGGCTCATAAGATGTGTGTAATAGTAGCTAACGGTATGGATTTTCCTGTCTGTAGCTCCTTCTCATCGACTGAACCTTATTTAGGTACTTTTCCATCTGAATCAGTGGCCCAGAACAATCTCGAGTATGGTCTCATAACCTGAGAGCGGCAGGAGGCTGAGGCTGTAACAGGTGCCCTCAACCTGGATGGACAAACTCCCCACTGCCCTCACCCCACACTTCACCTCCTGCTCTGCCTTTCAGACCCAGGGCTTCTCTCAGGGGCTTGTCATCTTCCCGGAAGCTGGGAATGGGTGCCGGTTTCTCCAGGATCGCCTAAGTCAATCTGTAGCTCCTCCTAGGGAGGGACCCGGTGATGCATTCCTCCTCGAAAACCCTTACCGGTCATGCACTATGAGTGCTTCTCTTTGTTTTTACAAAACTTCTCTTTATAATGTTCATGGAAATCACCATGGTTTAGTCTTCCCAATGCTGTTTATGATGAAAAGTTATGTTCCTGAGTCCTTCAGGCTCTTAGCATTTTGAAAATGAAACAAACCAAAAAACCAACCAACAAAACAAAACACGCCTTCTCTCTCAAAATATCTAGCTACTGCAGTAAAAATGTTGGTTTCAAATTGTTATTTTGTGTGTATATTTAACAATTCATTCAATAATTTAAAAGTGAAGCACTGACTTCCAGGCATCCTTTTAGCAATCTTAATTCTCTCTAGGTTAATCAGAGGGTTGTGAATTGATATGTTGGGGACTTGTGTGCTGTGGAGGAATCCTTCACTAATCATTGAATATGTTAATCCTCAGTCTGTAGAAAGATATGTCTCTGATGGGTCATAGATGCCCCCCCACCCCCGAGAAGTTGAAGGGGAAGCAGCCTTATGGGTGGGACATAGTGACCAAAGATGTCCAATATATTCTCCCCAAAGGAGTAAACAAGTATTATTTCTCAAATTTGTTTCTTCAGTTTGTACTTTTAAAGGTCTTAAATATATATGTATCATTGCATATTAAGGTGCTATTAATTATTCCTCTTATCTCAGTTACCTAGAAAGTTTGAAAAACAAACATTTAAAGTGGTGCATCTGAGAATTTCATACAAATGGAACCATACAGTATTTGTGCATAAAGCCTCTTCCCTTCATATAGTATTTCTAATACTGATCCATGCTGAGTGTTGGTGGCTTAGTACTACTAACTGAGTAGTATTCCTTATGTATCGTAAATTGTTTATCCATTTTTGCATTGGTGCACACCTCTGCTGATTGCAGTTTGGGCTACTGAAAATAAAGCTGCAGTGGATATTATTGTAATAATCTTTTGGGGACCTATGTTTTCATTTTCTTGAATAACTTCTTACAAGTAGAATTGCTAGATCATAGGCTTGGTAGAGTCCAATTATATATAAAATGATGCTTTCTTCAAAGTGGTTGTACAAATTGACATTTCTTCCAACAAGATGAGGGTTTCATTCATTTCACTTCTTTGCCCATATGAAAAAAAAAAACCTCTCAGCCTTTCCAATTTTAACCCTGTGGTCAGCCCTTAGTCATATCTCATTGTGGGTTTGCCTTTCCTGATGGCTAATGATGTTGAGCAGTGGTTGCCAAACTATGGTCCATAGGCTAAATATGACCCATAGCCTATTTTTAAAAATAAAATTTACTGGACAATATGCTAATGTATATGGTTGCTTTGGGCATAATTTCACAGTATTTTATATGTAATGTATGGCTAAAATGTTTAAATTATTTGCTGACTGGACCTTTGTATAGCAGAAAAATTTTGCTGATTCTTGATGCTGATTTTTGTGTGTGTTTATTGGCCTTTGAATATTTGCATTACCATGCAGCTATGACCTGATAAACCCACCATAAATAAAAAAAATTCTAAGCCAGAAGTGCATTTAATATCCTGATAAGCCAACAGAAACTAAAAAAAAATCATAAGCCAAACCATGATGAGTCCAGATGCCCCTCAATTTATGATGGGGTTACATCCTGATACACCCATTATATTATATTTTCTGTATTCATTCTTCTGATGATGGATGCTTATGTTGATTCCATATTTTGGCTATTATGATAATCCTGCAATGAACATGGAAGTAAAAGATACCTTTTAGAGATACTGATCTAATTTCTTTTTCATTTGTACCTGGAGGGATTGCTGGATCTTATTTCACCATTACTCTTAAAGAACGTTTTTGCTGGAGATAGCATTCTCAGTTGACTGCTTCTTAACCACTTTAAACTATCATTGTTTCCTATGAGAAGCAAGTAGGGCTAGGTCCCTCTGGAGGTGGATGTTGGCTGGTTCTTGGCTCCCAGTGTCAAGAATGAGCACTGGTGCCTAACCATGACTCTGAGTGATCACAGGTACAAAGTAATAATGATCACAGACATTTGCTGCAGAGCAAAGGCAAACAAACTCTCCTTTTTCCAAAGAATAGGAGGGTCTGTCAGGAAGACCAATACGGGTCTCTCAATAAGCGGAGATGAGCCTGGAAGTCTGAACCCACACTGTCTTGTAGAAGATTACTAAGCTATCTAGGTTGTACTGCCTTCCCCTGGCAGGACTGGCTGTTGCTTTCTGCCTTTGGGGTAACTGACAGGTTGGGTTACATACTGAACTTCTCAATAGACATATGTCTTCCCTGAACCTTCCCTAAGAACTTACAGGGGCTGAAATTTGGCAATTTTAATTATATAATAATAAGCCAAATGAGCCCAGGTCAGGGTAGGTCACTAGGGGCTCCTCATTATCTATTTCCACCAGGTAACGCTTCCTTGCTGTATCTTGATTCCTACTCTAGGCCCTTAGCCACATCCCTTAGTCTACTGTCCTATCAAGGAGGTAAGTTAAAGGCTGTGTTAGTGTCTCATGCCAGGCCCAGCCACTCTGCTCTGTCAGGTGAGAAGCATGTGTGTGTGTATGTGTGTATGTGTGTGTTCAAACAGCATGTCTTTCTTCTGAGGCAGCCCTGGAGGGCAGCAGGGGCCATGGCTGATTGTGGTGGCAGCTGTGGTGGCACTGCTGGAGCCCAGCTGCTGCCACATTAAGGGCCTATTCTGTGTGAGCCTGGTGGTACTCCTATATAGGGGATAGGAGTTGGGACCCAAGCCAGACCAGCACCACCCTACAAATAGTTATTCAAATCATTTGTATGAATTAGTATATTATTATTATCATTATTTTTAGTGTGGCAGTGTTCAAGATTTTTTATCTTTGATCTTCAGTTGTTCAACTGTGATATGGATAGTTATTTATATATTTTCTGCTTGGCTTGGTTTTCCCAAGAGTCAATGTGTAGATTAATCTCTTTTGCAAATTTTTAAACATTTTGGACTAATTATTTATTCAGCTTTTTTAGCTTTATTCTCTCTTTGTTTCTGGAACTACAACTACACATATGTTAAATGTTTGTTTTTATATTGTTCCATCAGTGCCAGAGGCTCTGTTTTTATCATCCAAGTATTTTTTTCCTGTTCTTTGAATTGAATAAATTCTATTAATATATCTCTAAGATTCCTCATTCATTTTCTCTGTCATCTTAATTTCACTATTAAGCTCATGGCACAAATTGTTTTAGTTCTGATACTCTTTTACTTACAGAATATCCAGTCGGTTATTTCTTGTAGTTTCTATTTCTTTACTGAAATTTTCTACCTTTTTATTCATATTATGATAACTATTCAATGATTATTCAGCAAATCACTGAATATGGACAGATGATTGCTTTATAATTTCTGTCTGCTAATTCTAACATCTAGGTCATCTTAGAATTTATTTTATTTTTGTTATTGTTGACTGTCTTTTCTCAATCATATGCATGAGAAATTGTTTATAAATAAAATTTTAGAGTTTTCCTCTCCGGTTTTCTCTTTTCCAGGATTTCCTTCTCACATTCTAGCAGCTCTGGTTGGCATAATCTTTGTCCTCTGTTGGCCAAGGTCAGAAATACTGCTGGTTTTCAACTGTACTTTTATCTGGCTCATCTAGTGCAGAATGAAAGCTGCCCTCAGGTTGTAGGAACTTGCCTAGTGCTTGCTGGTCTTCCAGGTGGCAGCTCCTTTCTAGCAGCTGCATACATTGGTCATTCTTCAGTGCCTGTAGGTATAATTTTCTTTTCTGATATTACTTTCAATGTTTATAATCATTATACCTAGAAAAGTCAGTGCATAAAAGCTTATTTGGAATCCTACCCATCCTCATATGTTTTTGTTGGCAATATAATCTTTTGTAATGTCACCTTTCTCATTCCTGCTATTTGTATTTCATTCTCCCAATAGAATGTTCTGGCAGAAGATATTATACGTAGAAAATACTCTTTAAGTTACTAGAATTAATCCAATCTTGTGCCCTAAATAGCATTCTCTCTAAAAATTTTGCCAAAAGTCTTCCTATTGGCTGGACCATCCTCCTATATACAATAACATATCAAGAACAACATGGCCTGCTTTGGTAAAAATTGAGATCATGATACTTAATGACCACAGGGAGTTTTTAAGTGTTTAAATCAGTATTCCATTCTGTTACTGATAAAAATCATTTTCAGAAATTGGAATTATTCACCTCAAGGCCACTAGATGGTGCCATCCACTACATTTTAATACCAATGGTTAGAATTTGAGGTATTCATTACATTTACTATAAACCATATTCAATATTAGAATCTTAGAAAAGATGGCACTATAGTAGCTGTTGTTATTAGGCCAAGAAGGGTAAAATGAGTTGATTAAATTATTCAACTATTAGCAGTCAGAACTTGCATTCATTGAGGGTTTTCATGTACCATGCACTTGCCAATGTACAGATAAAGGTTACAAATTATAACAGTATTCAATTTACTAACATGCCTTACCAGTGTTAGAGTTTGTTCCTTCTGTCTTCGAAGGGAGATATATGTTTCTAAAAGTTATCATTTGGTCTCATTAGTGACATTATATTTTAACTGTAAAATGAAATATTAAAGTTTATTTTTCTTTTCTTAAGATTTTGGGAAAGAAGGCATCTAGTTTTCAAAGAAGCAATATCTCTGCCAATGTCTTTGTTATTTTGAGTTACATTTTCTTCCAACTAGGGCAAAAAAAAAAGCTGCCAAAATTTATTGCCAAAAGTCTACCAGAATGGTATACATATATGAAAATTTAAAGCTGTTTAACCAATAGGTAGTGCTTTTATTATATAGTTTCTGAATTCTACAGTGTGGGCAATTATTATTTAGAGTTAAATAAAAGGAATCATTCTGGAGGAGTAGGCTGCACTTCAGTTATGACAACAGACATTTCTTTCTCATTGCTTTTCTGCATTTCTACAGTTATTTTTGTAGTTTGGACTTAGAGAACTTAACAAGATAGTAAATATTTTACCATATATCATAGGAGGTCTTTGAAAGTCTTATGTCAAAACTATTACTTAGAACTATTTTAAAGATTTTGTATGTATAATAAGGTTATAATATTTAATTCAATGATTTATTTTACTGATCTTATGAGTTATGAAGTCATTTTATTGTATGTGTACCCAAGTGAGCACAATTAAGCAAATTCCTATCAAATGCAGTATTCTTTTCCTGATTCATTTTTATAACTTCTGTACCTCCTTCTAATACTACTTTATATTTAAATTTTAAATTACATATTATTGAGATGTAGACTATTCTCATGAATCTCATGTATATTTTAAACTCACTATTTAATCCTTTTATGCTATCTATATGACCCTATATTTGATGATATTTTCAGTCATTTCCCCACATTTGTAGCTCAGATTATAAGTCTATAATGTCAAATCAAAATATTATCAGGCCATAGAAGATGATTATTTTAAATAGGTAAATTGTCAAATTGATCTCCTAGAAATATTATTCTAGTGCCTTAAAAAATAATCTTTTTACTCACAAAAATGAAATTTGTCTTTTAAGATTGTGGTAGTCCAAGATATTCTTTAATAACTTATCTACTGGAGTTTTTTTTTTCTTTATTAAATCATAGCTGTGTACACTAATGCAATCATGGGGTACAGTGTGATGTTTTCATATACAATTGGAAATACTCTCATCAGACTGGTTAATGTAGCCTTCATGTCATTTTCTTAGTTATTAAGACATTCATACTCTGCTTTTAGAAAAATTCACTTCTACCCTTGTAAGATAAACCATGCAAGTGACCCCACCAATCACCCTCCCTCCACCCACCACACCCTGCCCCTCATCTCACCCTCTACCCTCCCCATATTCTAAGGCTATAATTAGGTTATATCTTTCTATGAAAGCTATAATTTAGTTTCAAATTAGGGCTGTGTACATCGGATACTTTTTCTTCCATTCTTGAGATACTTTACTAAGAAGAACATTTTCCAGTTCCATCCATGTAAACAAGAAGAGGGTAAAGTCTTCATCTTTCTTTAGGGCTGCATAACATTCCATGGTGTACATATACCACAGTTTATTGATCCATTAGTGGATTGATGGGCACTTGGGCTTCTTCCATGACCTAGCAATTATGAATTGGGCTGCAATAAACATTCTGATACAAATATCTTTGTTGTAATGTGATTTTTGGTCTGCTGGGTATATACCTAATAAAGGAATTGTAGGATAAAATGCCAGGTCTATTTTCAATTCTCTGAATAATTTCCAGATGTCTTTCCAAAAGGAACGAATTAGTCTGCATTCCCACCAGCAGTGTAGAAGTGTTCCCTTTTCTCTACATCCATTCACGCCAGCATCTCTGGTTTTGGGATTTTCAACAAAGACATGCCATGTCTTCCAGGGAAGCTTATTACACACGTGTGTGTGGAGAGGAAGCAGAATTGTCCCACACTTCCTCCCGAGAGAAGGATACATCAAAACATGACTCAGGCATTCCTGTGTCCCTGTAACAAATGCTACCTACTCATTTCCCAGACCCCACTTAAAGCCCTAGCAAAAGAAATTTAATATCAGTAATTAAATTTAGCTCCGACAGAACTGAGGTCATTGTTTTGCTGTCATAATAAAAGGATCTTGGTCTGCACAATATCTGGAGAAAAGAGAAAGCATGTGTCAAAAGGCAGTGCACTTATGAAGGGTGACACATTGTGATCATACATACAGACTAAAAACAAATCCCAGGTCAATGTTAAAACAAAATCTCTCTCTGTTTTCTTCTGGGCCTCAGTGTTTGGGCACCGATTGTTTACTTATCTGAAGAGTAAGGACTCCCTGTTTTGGGAGGTGGTCCTCCCTGATGTCTAAATTATAAGCTGTCTACTAGCACAGGAAATATCAAATAAAACAAAGGAAATACGTTTCCATCTTTCATTAGCACTGGTGAGATAAGTATTTGGACATGGAGATTCTCCACCCACAGTTCCCTAGCAATTGGAGGCTGGAGGCTCAGGGGGAGCCACAAGAGAAGCAAGGCAGAGGGAGTGGAGGAAGGTGGGACAGGGAAGGAATGGGCCAGGCAGGTCAGAGGCCAGGCAGGCTTAGGATTGTCCAGGTGAATAATTTCAGCAGGCTCTGGGGTACCAGGGCCGTCCAGAATTCTCTGACAACTTGCCCCGGGTGATTAGGGCAGGGGCATATGGACCTGAAGTGTGAGTGCCCCACAGAGGTAGGGTGTGGGACGGGCTTTGGATTTGCTAATTTGCATCTGAAAGGCACCCAGGAAGGTGTTTGTTATCTCTGGTAATTAACTACCCTAGGAGAGGCAGTCCCACCCCGGTCAGTAAAACCCAAAATACCTGAACATCAAGAATACAGAAAATAAGAAAATAAAGTTAGTTGCTCAGCGCCTGTGGCTCAAGTGGCTAAGGTTCCAACCACATATACCTAAGGTGGCAGGTTCGAATTCAGCCTAGGCCAGCCAAACAACAATGACAGCTGCAACCAAAAAATAGCCAGGCGTTGTGGTGGGCGCCTGTGGCCCCAGCTACTTGGGAGGCTAGGGCAAGAGACTCGCTTGAGCCCAGGAGTTAGAGGTTGCTGTGAGCTGTGATGCTACAGCACTCTATCTCAAAAAAAAAAGAAAAGAAAAGAAAAGAAAGTTAGTATAGGTTTACAGTGGCTTTTATATCCTGCTAGTCCCCAACCAGCAGGGAAACTCACACCCCAATATGAGTTCCAGAATTCCTGTCTAGATCTTGTTTAAGGGATGATAATCTCAGTAAAGGCAGAGTGGCTAGGCTTCTCAGTTCATTCATGTAGATAAAAATTGGATTAAACAAAATGAGTATTTATTGTTAGGTTATAAAGCAGTCACACAAAAAAGAAGCAGAAGTGAATCTCCTGGATTAGGGCTGGGATCTAGAGAAACACAGAAGATAGAAGCCTCTCTCCCTCTCTTCCTCTTTCCCTCTCTCTCTCTCTCCCTGTCTCTCTCTCTCCCTCTCTCCCTGTCTCTCTCTCTCTGCCTCTCTCTCTCCATGTATAAAGTTCAGTTTCTCTGACCATTGGCTACTGTCCCCAGCCAGGCCTTCTTGGCTGGATTAAGAGTATGAACACAACCCAGAATGCCTACCCTAAGGCCAACTCCATATGAAACATTTAGTTCATAGGCCCACATCCCTTTGGTGACTCTGTGTCTCAGAAAAGACTGTGGTTACCAGCTAGCCAGCAGATTGACATCCGTGGGGACTGGTGTAGATCTCTGGTCCAAATCAGTAATGGGAAAAGGGAAGACCTGATACAAACTTGGCCAGGGAAACTCACGTCTTTAGCAGGGTAAGCGTGGAGCACAGTGCCACCGGGAGCACAGAGAGCCGGCAGGCAGGCTTTGTTCACTAAGTGATAGAGTTCTTCCTGGCATTTAAGAGATTGCTAGAAACTCCGACAGAAATGTTGCCTCTGAAGCCATTCATGGAAAATGATGGCAGCTAAATGCTAAGCACTGAATATTCCCGGCTCCCTGCTTTCCCAGCACCTGGCATGGCAGCCTTCTTTCCTCCCAGTGGCCAGCGGATGTCAGGTAACCATTCCGGCCAAAAAGCTGAAAGCACAACAATGCGTGCCGCCTCTGGTTGAACATTTGTTACAGCTCATCCAGGTCCCTAGTCCACTGCCCAGTCAAGATGAACACAGTGAGATGGAAGAAGTCTCAGCAGAGAAAGAGTTTTATACTTCAAGGTACCAGGCAAGGGGATGGGAGTAATTTCTCAAATCCATCTCCTCAAGAATTTTGGGACTAAAGTTTTTAAAGGTGATTTGGAAGACAAAGTTGGGGTTCCTGACTGGCAGGGGATGAACTCATAGGGTTGGGATGCAGAAATTATCTTCTCAGTTGGGAGATTCCCTGAGTAGAGGGTCTCAAGGCTGTTGGACCCATTCCCACGCTTTCCCTTGGGTCTAGTTAGTGTCAGTGGGTCCACCCCACACCCAGAATGCAGAGTTTGAAAAATACCTCAAAGACCAGTCTCAGGGTTTACAAAAGCCACGTTATCTATAATTAGTGGGGAAAGTCACAAATCTTACATGTCAGAGAGGACAGTGCCATGAGGCAATGAACAGTTACAGCCGTAAGGAAGTTAGGGAACAAAAATGGGTAGTTAACTTCTGGCTATATGTATACTTTTATAAAAATCAGACTATGGTTACTATTGATACCTTACGCCTTTACATTCTGTAATGTGGATGTTTCACATTTGTTCCTTTCTGTGACAGCCTCTGACCACTTTTTTGTCCCTGCTATGGTAGCGTGCTCCTGCTACCCCATCAGCCTGGGCCCCAGAGTAAGGACAACACGTGAGGGACATAACAGAGGCTGTTAACTCTTTTAATTATCCTTCAGTGCCAGTCAGGGCAGAGGAGACCTTTACGTAATTACCTTTTCAGCTGTTCATCTCCGATCCTCCTCAATCTCCCACTTGTGGGGTAGGGGTTCACTTCCCTGCTCCTTAATCTGTAACTATCATGTTTTCCATAATGTAGTCTGATTTCAGATATTATAGCTGTCACCTCCCACTTTCATCTAGGCTTGCTTCCTATCCTCAGAAATACATACAACTCAGGGCCTCACTCTGCGGCCACTTTTTAAACCCTCTCATCGAGCACTGGTGCTGCCTCACCTGCTTCTGCGCTGATTCTGCTAAGGCTGGACCCTGCCTGATCCCCAACTCAGCTCGCTTAGGACCTGACACTCTCCCTTGATTCTATCCTCCTCTTCTTCAGAGCTGATTTCTGCCCCCTTGCTTTAACTGAAACACACCCTCTAATTTTTGACTCTCGTATCTACCTAATGTTAGCCACTACCACTCCTAAAATGCAGCTTCCAACTAGAACAACCTCCAAATACCAATCACTGGGCCAGAAGCAATTGAATCAGCTCAGTTAACTCAATAAAATACACGGTCAGCTCTAGAGCATATAATTTAATAAACCTGAAATAAAGCAGAACATTTCTATGCTCCTTTGTTTTCACAATTTCCCCCCAGTGATTCTGACACACACACAATAATTGGAACCCTGGAAGTTCATGATTTGAGCTGTTTACCCTACCCTGAAGGAGGGGCATGGTTTTCTTAGTCCCTTATGACAGTTTTGACAATATTCACCTTCTGCTCTGGCCAGGAGCTCCAAGTATGACGTAAGCCACTCATCCCCGTGTAGGACGGCATCTCAAAATCATTGTTCCGTTTTTGTACTTCTGGGTTACAAACATATTGGTGATTTTTATTACGTTTTGTTCAAATGGATGTGACGTGATTTCTGGGCCTCTGAAGTGAAAGGCCGGCTCCTAGATTTGAGGTCTCTCTATCAATTTGCCAAAGCCCAGCGAGGCGCTGCCTGAAGTCCCCAACTGGTCTTATCTCCTGACATCTGATAATTCACATGGTAAAGCATAGCAATTATCGTGCCAGCATATGAATTAACCAGAAAATCCTATTCCCTAAGAGGGCTAGGGACTTCTTCCAAAGAGTTTTTAGAAAGGAAGTCTGACATAATATGAAACACACATTCCAAAACCAGACGGCCTGGTTTAAGTTTGGGCTCTGCTATTTATTAGCTGTGTGGTCTTGTACTGGTTACTTAACTTCTCTGTGTCTCATTTTTCTACCTCCTAGGGTTGTTATAAGAGTTAAGGTGACTAATGTCTATAAGAAATCTTGTATTTGGTACACATAAAATGGGTATATAGCCATTATCATGATTTTTTTTTAAGTTATAGTTTTTTCATTTACAACCTCTTAGGTGCAAGACTTCCAACTACATACTTAGCTCAGGTTACCTCCTGTCCTTGACTTGCCAGTTACTCTTTCATTCCAACCCTCAGTCAGTAAATAATCTGTTCCTTTGCCTCTAAGGACATGCACGGAATTTCATTCCACTGTCAGAACTCAAATGTATGCAGATATCAAGCAAAGCAAAGCAAACTGGTGAAAACTGTGGCCAGCCAGAGAACACAAGCTCTATTTAAGAAGTCATCCACTTCTCCGTCCAGCCTAATATTTTCATGCCTGAGGACAAGCCCCGTGTTTGGTATAGCTTCTGACTTGTCTTCAAAAAGAAGCCAAAAAATGTAGGTTTTTATGGTCAATTTCCCAATGTGTAAATGTTGTCAATGAAAGAAAGTAAGAAAGGAAATAACGAAGAAAGTAAATTCTTAAAACCTTACCTCAGCTAAAACATATATGTTTGATTCACACCTGCTCATTTACTCCATCTGCAATTTTAAAAAATCAAGGAAAATTAAGAATTGTGTAAAAAGAAGCATGAAAGCGGATTCTACTGGATTGGTCAAGTTAAATATGCATGTAATTCTCTAAGAATTAAACACTCAATATGTTATTTATTAGAAAGAAAATAAGGAAAAAAGAAAAATGTAGATATGTATGATTTAATCCTAAAGCTAGTGTCAAGTTTTTGGCAATACCAAAGGACAATCATCTCCTATGAAACAAAATAAAATATTCTTTTCATATCCGCAATAGGAAAGCAGAGTGTTTAAGCATATTAAATGCTGACTGCCTGAATGTGGATCCCGGTTCAGCCTCTTACTGGGTGAGTGACAGCTGGTGTCATTTTCTCTGTTTCCTCACATCTGTGAAATGAGCATAAGAATAGCCTTACTTGATAGGCTGGTTCTGACAATTCAATGACTTAGCTGTTATAAAACATTTAGAAGATGTAGTAAGATGTAGTAAGCACTGTATAAGTATTTATTAAATAAATTATGACCTTTGTTCAACCAGAACTTTACTTCCTTAATACTTTTATTTTTTAATTACACAAGGCAGGCTAATATATATATATAATTGTAAAGATTCAACTAAAGGAAACAAAACTCACTCCAACGCTTTAAACTAGAGTTAAATGTCCAAGTGAATTTTGCCGTTGTTTGTGCTGGTCCTCCAGCAGGCAAAAGGAAGAAAAGCAGGTTACCGCCCAGAGGACTGGGCATCTGAGCAGGGTGAGACTCAGTGGCTTCTTCCAGGCATAAAAACGTTCTTCATCTCACTTGGCAGTGAAGCTCGTGGAAAACCAAAATTCTCTCCCCCTGTCCTTAGGTCTTTATTAGATCCAGGATTTCCTGGATTCCATCCCCATATCTCAAATCAAGAAAGCCTGAGTTAGGACATTTTATGATTCAGAATAACTAGTTGTTCTAGTTAGTTGGTGCCTAAAGTCGAGACAGGAGACCCGACACCAGATGCTGAGATGCAGGCCTTAGAAACCAGCACTAGGGACGAGGAAGAGAAAGTCGCCCTGCCCCTCTTCTCTCTCTCAGATGCCCACACAGCAGAATAGCGCTTCCCTAGAATTGAGAAGCCTGGAGTCTCAATCTGTACTTTGGTGCTAAGATGTTGTGTGAACCTGGAGAAGTATTTCCCACCCTGGATAAAAGCACCTTAAACTATGAAGTGGGGAAGTTGGACTAGGTGATCTTTAAGTCCCCTTGAATGGTCTGTGTCCTTCTTAAACTTGAGTAAAAAAAGAAAAAATAAATCGGGACATGTGTGTCTGGACCAGAGGACATTTTCAATGATTTATTTAATTTAATTTAAATAAGGAACATTGCCACATGCTTACATATTTAAATGGTACAAAGGATTGTATTTAAAAAAAAAAAAAGTTGTTTCTCCTCTTCCGCCTTCCCCAGACCCTAGTTCTCCTCACCCTAGGCCACCAGACATATGCGTTGGTTATCATAGTTTGCTGTGTAAAGTGCACTCCTGTGTAGAATGTGCACCCACATTTTTCCTTGGGAAAGTGACCGGCTCTCAGCCAGGAGACCCACATGTGGGGAGGCCAACACTGCCCTGGTAAACATGCAGATTGCACTATCCTCCCCTAACCGCCTGCTCTGTGAAGGCTCCCCCTTCCCTCCCCGCCATGTCAGGGGCTATGGCTGAGATACATGGCCAGCAGGGTGAGTGAGGCTGCTTGGCCCATAGGTCCATAGGCCAGCAGAGTGGGTGAGGCTGCTTGGCCCATAGGCAGCCAGGTGGGTCCCTGGGACCTGAACGGGGTTCCCCATCCCCTTTGTGTGACCGGCCTCAGGCCTCAGTGTATGCCATACATGGCTGCAGACTGTATGGTCAGCCCCCCATGCCCTCCCTTGATGATGGTGCTCAGCAGAGGTCATTCTGGTCTACTCCCACTAGACCCTGGATCCTCCTGGACTAAACCTGGATTCCCCCAGCACACTAAGTTGGCCTGGGAGGAGGAAGTGGTGGTGGTCCTGAGAGGGCCTCTGGGCTCCCCCACTTCCAAGCCATATCCATAACCCATGTATAGTGCACATTTGTGTTTTTTCTTAACAAATTTGGGCAAAAAAATGTACATTATATATAGCATTACCCTTTAAAAACCACAGTGATAGTGGATATATGTATTATTTTGCTCCTTTTTTTTTATTATCAGGATATCCTGGGGCACATCAGTATATATACATCTTATTCATTCTTTTTAAGGCCACACAGTATTCCATTACATAGACATCGGTAATGAATAAAACATATAAACATCCTTTAATAGGACATAGTCTCAGTAACCTTTTGCTACTCTGAGCAATGCCAGTACGCCTCTTTGTACAGATGAACCTGATGGAGGGGGAAGAGTACTTGATTTTTTAGGGATTCTTAGATGCTTCATGAAAGAGGTAAAAAGGAAAAACAGCATGTTTTTGTCTAAGAGAGTAAACTAAATTATCACTTGGAGAACTGTTTAATCTGTGTGCCTCACACCATTAGATTTTTTTCCTCCTTTACTGAAAAAGAAATAATCATTTGTTTTGTTTTAAGTCAAAATTTATCACAAACCTGTAGGGGGTCTTAAGATGGTTTCCAGCCTCTTCTTGGAAAGCTGTTTATTGTTCTGATTCCAATCTGTCACTGATGGGCTGTTTGTCAGCAAAGCTGCACTAACATGTTTGACAGGAAACAAATACCAAACAGATTCTTCCAAAAATGCTAACCAGACTTTATAAAAGAATGTGTATCCTCTGGGTCACTCAGACTGAAATACATTGGCTCAGTGTATAAAGAAAACAAGGATTTCATCATTTTCTTCCTTGGAACAAATGCAACAAATAGTTTTCTTAATCCTAAACAACACTTTCCAACAAGTAAACTAAGATTCGCAGGCTATCTAATTTAAAACTGTGTTTAGTCAAGAAGCCCAACGTGGTTAAGAAAGAACCCATGTGGGTCATTTTTTCCCTCTGATCAACTTGCTCACATATCTTGCAGCTCAAACAAACATACCACAGAAGCTAAAATGCCAAGACATAAAACAAAATAAAATATAACATTCTAAGGCATGATGAAATACACAACATAGTTAATTCCTATGCTTAAGAGACAGTGGGAGGCAGGTGGGGACTGTGGCAATTCATAGTTTGTTACAGATTTATAACTTGAATAGTCCCAGACCTTATCAACTTGTGTTTATAAATGGGATTAAATTAATGTAATAACTTACATTTCCTTGGCTCTAACCCATCGTGCATTAAGATGCACGTAAGGGGGAGAAAAGTGGCTTCCCTCCATCTTCCTAGATTCTTTAGCCAGGATATGAATTAAATTTACTTAGAGCATATTAATAGAAGAACTATGTTAACTACATACGTACTGTGGATTAAAATAAAATCTGAAGGCTCCCCAGAAGTGGCTGACTGACTACTAGACCTCTCTTGGCCAAGAAAATCCCTAAAACTGAGTTGCTAGCCACCAGAAAGGAGGTCAGTCTTGTCCGATCTCCTTCCTGATGGCTAGCAACTCATGCCTTCTCTGCTTCTTAGAGATGTCCTTTAACAGCCCCAAGCCTTTTCAAGCAAGACCTACCTGCAGATCCTCAATCTAAATAACAAACCACTTGAGTCTGTCCAGGTACTTTGTCTCTAAGTAACAGACCCTTTATCTGAAGCATTCCTTTTCACTGCCTCCTGAGTCTTTTAGACAAAACCTAACTCTCTCTGCCAATTGTCAGTTGAGGACTCTTTAATCCACCTATCACCTGTAAGCTCACCGCCTTCCAGATGTCCCACCTTTTGGGGCCAGACCAATGTATGGTTTTTTTTGTTGTTGTTGTTGTTGTTGTTTTTTGGGGGGGGGGTTGAGACAGAGCCTCAAGCTGACCCCTGGGTAGAGTGCTGTAGCATCACAGCTCACAGCAACCTCCAACTCCTGGGCTCTAGTGAGTCTCCTGCCTCAGCCTCCCAAGTAGCTGGGACCACAGGCGCCTGCCACAATGCCCGGCTATTTTTTGGTTGCAGCTGTCATTGTTATTTGGCGGGCCTGGGCTGGATTCAAACCCGCTGCCTTAGGTGTATGTGGCTGGTGCCTTAGCCGCTTGAGCCACAGGCACTGAGCCCCAATGTATGTTTTTGACGTATCATGACCTCACCTGTAATTCCTGTCTCCTTAAAATGTTTAAAACCAAACTATAACTCCACCTCAAGTTCACTGGCTAAAGGCTTCTTGGGTGTGGTTCTAGGTCATGGTCCTCAAATTTGGCTCAGAATAAAGCTCCTTAAATTATTTTACTGCGTATGGCTTCTTTTTCATCAACAGCACACATGGGAGTCCACTACCACCAAAATATGAGACTCAGAGAAATATGACATGATCAAAGTTTATATGACTGCCTGTGTTACAGGAAGGAATAGGAGCCTGGGGCTTTTGTAGGGTAGTAGAGGCAATTTCTGGAAGGGTAAGAGAAGGAAAGAAATAGTGAATAAAAGTTGCCTTGTTATGCAGATAAGAGCATGTCAAGTGATAAAAGTTATCTGAGTAGCAGTTTTCTTTCTGGCCCAAATACCCTTACTAAGGAAAATTTCCCTTAAAGGTGTAAATTTTCTTTACATAAAGGCAACTATTCAGGGTGACTCACGTGTCTACTGTTTCTCAAAATAACCACCTCAAAAGAATATGTCAAAGATGGCATATCCTGGTTGTGGGAGAAGGATCCTCAAACATTCAATAGCCCCTTAGCAGAAGCATGGCCATTTCAGTGAAGTAGTTGTTTAGAGGAACTGGGCCAAGAAGAGGAATGAATGAGGTCCAAGGTCAAACCACAAGTCTGGAGCCCCAACACACATGTATCTTCAGTAACATTTCATATAACCCCAACTGGACGTCTGCTCCCCCGACTCAGACTCTGAATCCCCATGTAACCAGATACATTCTTCTACTGCCTCGGAAGCAACTGGACAGGGTGGGGCATGGAGGTTGCTGTGTCATCCGCTGGTCTGCACATCCCAAAGATGCAAAATAAAACCCTCTGGGGCCCTTGACTATCCTGAGAGTGCTTGATTCACATGGCTCCTTGCAAACCTCTCACCCAGCTTTGGATCAGATCTGGTCACCTGAGCACATCACAAACAGATCTGACAACCTTGGTCTGGAGTCCTCTTTTCCGTGACTCAGATGACCAGGGACTAACTAGGGCATTCAGTGTCTCAGACAGATACCAAGCTGTCTTCACCAACCTGGGGTCTGCTCGTTGAGCACAGGAAAGCCAGACCCTGGAGCTGAGAGTTGCAGTGACAGAAAGAGCCATTTTACTGCAAGGTGCCACCCAAGGGTGCTTAAGACTCAGCTCCTCAAGGACTTGTGAGCAAGGTTTGGGTTGGGGGTTTTTGATTTTGTTTTTTATTGCAGAGTGGATCTCAAATAAGTCAGGGTTTTTCAAGGCAGGAGTAGTACATTTCAGGTTGGCCAGGATATCCTGAAGTTGGGATGGAGGGCATGTGTCATAGGCGGGTTAAGAGATTCTTGGAATGTTAAGACGGGTCTGAGAGGCCCCTCAGGAGGAAGTTTATAATGAAGAATTACAGTCAGAGTAGAATTCCTCTTTCCCCCCATCTGCATTTTCCATCTGGTGGAGGTTTCCGAAAACTAACACCAGAACACATGGTGAGATGCCACCTCTTGGTTTCCACAGGAAATCAAAATATCTCATGACTCCAGCTTGTTGGGGTTGGGGGGCGGGGGGGGGGGGCTGTGTTCTCATCAGGTATTCCATTCACTTTTTCAGAGTTAGCTGTTGGTGGGAAATTCCCCTGAAGAAACTCAAGGTTTTCCTTTCTTTCTATGCTTGGAAAGTATCAGCATGGCCCTCAAAGGGGTCCCTGCTCACTCTTATAAGCACCCATGTAAAGTCTCTTTCTGTTGATAGCAAGTCATCAAACATGTTGAAAGTAATCTGAATCCCAGTCACAGTGGTTCAGGATAAGGGGAGCTGACTGCCTCAACCTTGCTTACCCTCCACCCCCCACATCCCTAGCTTCTCAACCAGCATGTGAATATCAGAATATTCCTTTATTTCACTCTAACTAACAATTACCTTCAATGTAGGAATAAGGCAAAAAGGTCAAAAGAGACTGAGTGCTGTCATTTTGACTGATCCCAGACCCTCCATTGTGAACAAGCCTCAGTGCCTTTGAAACTGTGCTTACCTCTCTGGGTCAGCAATTTATGATTAACCTTTATGGCCTGCCCATGAGACAATGCCAATCATGTATGGCTGTTTGCTAGCAGGTATTCTGAACATTTAAAAACATTACCATTGCCCCATAAGGGGTCCCCCACTCGCTTGTAAAGGACTCCTGCTCTGTCTGTGGAGTAGGATCTATTGTCTGTTTGTCTGTCACTAATTTCTGTTGCTAGTTGGCTCACTCTTAAATTCTTTCCTACATGAAGCCAAGAACCCACTTAGTGAGTTCAGGGGGCTTTCCTGCCTTCACAACACTCTCTGCCTTACCTTGATCTATAGAATATTTGTAATACATTTAAGCAATAAGTTAAGGATTTTCCTACATATACAGATCATCTAAATAACAGAGTCTAGAACAAATTTCAATGATGCTTACTTGTTTTTTCATAACCTCCTCCCTAACTACTTGAACTTTTGGAGTTGTTTCTCATAAATAGAAAAATGTTTTAAAGACAAAGGAGTTGAGACTCCAAAGGGCCCTGGGCAAGATTCTTGATGCCAAGAATCACCATCCCCCCTGCCTGTGACCCTCCTTAAAAAGCCCTTGTCCTCTGCAGGTCAGGGAGATGCATTTGATGTCGCTTCCCCCATTCTCCCAACAAGATATTTGTCATATTAAAAATTCCTTTCTTCCTTTGCAGTCTTCATTGTCCCAACAATTGGATCCTTGCAGCATTTTTATTCTAAATTGTCTTTGTAGTCACTTCTTTCTGATGAATTCCCACGATGCATGTGACTCCATTCAAAGGAGGAGCATTGCTGGGGAACTGAGAGTCACCATGTGCTAGAAAACTCTCTGCCTTCAGATATGTGCTTCTGCTTTCACACGTGTTGGCAAAATACTTTGAGGGTTTTGCTTGTTTGTTTGTTTGCTTTGCCTTTCCCTGAATGATTCTCTTAACCTGGCTAAAAGATACTTTCTGCCTTATGACTATAATTAGCCCAAAGAACCTAGAAGTTGAATTGCCTAAATCTACTTGATTTATTCTCCTCAGTGCAATGGAGACTATTTGTTTTTGTTGAGTTATTGTAACTGAACTCTGATGGCCTTTCTCATGTCTCATGTCTTTTAAATGAAGCGTGGCCAACTTTGACATCAGCATTACATTCCGAAGATTAAGGAGGTAAAAACATGTGATTGTATATAAAGATTGTACGTGAAAAATGCTCTCTATCCACTAGAATTCTCTGTCAGACTCCTAGCAGACTTGTTCTGGTTCAAAAATGACATCACGTGTACAATGTGTCAGAAGGAGACCCGTCCAGGGATGACAAATCTCCTGGGTTCTGCCATAGTGTGTCAAACATTTTCACTGGCAAGCATTGGGACTTCAGGGCACGACTTGCCTAAGCCAACTTCTGCATCAAGTAGTAGGAAAAAATGTATCCATTTGGCATATTTATACGGTCCTCTGACAGCAGTCATCAAGGCTTCACAGTATAGCAAGAGAATGTGCTTGGAAGCATCTTGGGTGGGCATGACCTACGTTTGTGTTCTTTAATTTCTTTTATTCCTGTCAACCCTGGGTAATTCCTGTGACAGGAAAGTCATCCTGAAGCAAGATTATAAAACTACTGATACCTTTCTCTCTCTCTCTCATCTTGGTACTTGCTTTCAATCTATCAAAATTGAGTAAACGCAAAGCCTAGAATATACAATAAGAAAAACTATTACCAGTGAATGAATTTCCAAAATGTAGACAATATACTGAAGAGAAATGAATTTTAAATTTAGAGGAAAGTAATACTACAATTTTAATCTTTAATCCTAGAATTAAATAAAAGGAGCTTCTTCTGCATTTTTTTTTGTTTCTTTTTAACAAAGAGCACCAAATAGGGGAATGCTAAACACACTCACCCTTTTGAATTAGAATCAGGATAAATCTAAGCCTTAGTCGAATCCTTTCTAGAGATTTTGGAGTCTATTAACAAAGAGACAAATGGAATCTTGAAACTCAGCTAATGTCATTTCATCTTACCTGCTAAGAATCCTGGGTCACCCCAAGGAATGTGTTGGGGTTCAGAAAACGAAATTCCATAATGTAATTTTGATGTCAGACAGAGCACCAGGGGACCAGCAAATGCCGGGAAGGACTTTCTCTGGTTGCCTATCAACCCATGGGGTGATGTCCAGAAAAAAAAAAAATTTGATTACTGTGAATCCCTTCCCCAGATATCAACTGGGGGAAATTGATGCGTGTTTCAGAAACAAAGACTAGGTTGAGACAGTACTCTGACCCCAGATGGACTTTGTCCCAGGCTATTATCTGTTCTTCAAGCCCATTCATCTCCCCCCAAAATGATTTACCCCTCCCCTAAATAGCCTACACCCCTTACTTTGCTCTCCCCATGAAGAGGGTGTTTAAACTTCAACTATCTAGTCTTTTCTTTGAGTCATATTTTGTGTGGCTCCCAAGCACATGTACTTGTAATAATGATATATACTTTCCCCCTATTTAATTTGTCTACTGTCCATTCATTGCAACAGACTCAATTAGTGAACTTTTAGAGGGAAAGTTTGAACTTCCCTGCAAACTTTAGACTTTCCTCATCCTCCCTCCTCCCTCATGCCATCATCTTGTTTGTCTCATTTGTTCATGTATTGAACAATTCAGTGTTTTTCCCCCAAACCCAAATTCCTTCTTTTCCCTTCCCTCTAAAGGCCCCTCCAGGGATTATTTGTATAAATAGAAATTATTGTCCAAACTGGAATATTTTAAACAGGACAAATGGTGAGCCAGACAGGATCCCAAGGCATTAGGTAATAAACTTTTTATCACGAAAACAAGAACTCTTTATCATCCTCCCAATGTACTATTACTTAATAAACAATCTATTCTTCACCTTTAATCTGAAAGTTGTTTTTTTCTTTATTTCACTTCCCTTCATATCTTTCCAGAGAGTGGAGGGAAGCCTCGTAGCATGATTCTTACCCTCCCGTGCCAGTGCACTCTTACTTCTTTGAAAAAAATTTTATAATTCTCTCTCCTCCTCCCTTTTTTTCTCCTTTTTCTCCCTTACTCTGTCCTCCTCTCTACCAATTTTGTTAAACCAATCTTATCTCTATTCGCTAAGTCTTCTCACATCTTGGTCCGTCTTCCTCTTTTCCCATACTGCATGACCTCCGTTAGCAAGTGGGAAACCCGTTTTATAGCATAACCTGTCTGCTCCTTGTACCATCAAAACTCCCCCAAGTAGGAAAGGGAAAAAGTGTGCTCCTTCAGCAACTATTTCATCTTCCTTTCTGCTTAATGAAAGGTAATTCCGAAGACCTTTTCACATTTTGAATAATCTTGCTTGGTTTTAGTCCAAGTTAGTGGCACTTTTACTCACATAAGTCTCTAGACATTTTTTGTAAGCATCCTATGAATCTGCTAAGGTAACACCTCATTGGGGAAAATTCACAAGCACAATTGTATTGGAACAGGCAGGCCCTGCTCTCTCTAGACTGAATTCAGTGCTACGTTGGTTAGGTCAGGCTGCTAGGACACAAGGTCTTTATGATTTTTAGAAGCCAGGCACGTCCTTAATACCTTCAGAGGACTTAACAAGAGTTCTTTCAGTCACATGCTTGATTTGATTGTTTCTTATATCAACATTACTTTGATACTTTGATAAGTTTTTGCTGATATAAGATAAAGCGGATAAACATAAGAAACCGCTTTAGTTTCCACCAACCCTGTAATTTCTAGTAGTGGTATATTCTCTCTAAATCCTGCTTGCCAACTGGCTAGTGATTTCTTTGTCTCACCTATTTCATGGAGCATTTTTATCACATGCAGGTAGTAAGAAACTGCTGACTATTTTAGTATTTTGTGTAGAAATCTCTTTGTTCTTTAAGAACTTTTTCTATATTTCTGATTACCACGTATGACAGGTCTACACCTTACTTTGCCCCTACTCAGATGGGACACAGTTTTCCCGTTTGTGACAGCAGTTTCCTTAACAGTCTTTGCTAACAGTTTTCTTTGCCATTTTTAAAGCCTACACTTGCCACCTGGGTCAGAAACCTGTGCCGTATATTTCAGGTGTTTGCTTTGATACAATTCTGCTTCAGGATACCAAATTCTCCATCAGTTATCTGTTGCCACCCCAGAGCTGTAGAACAAATCACCGCAAAACTTAGCGGTTAAAATGGCAGTGATTTACTATTTCTCCCGAAACTTTGGATAGGCTCGGAATTCTCGGAATTTATGAAAATGACACTAACATGTTTATTAAATTAAAAATTATTCAAGGTAGATATTTCACTGAGACTCCAAAAGCATTCCTTGGGCTTTGTATAGTACGTGGTTTGAATTTGTTCCAAGGAAAGAAGGTTTCAGCTCTGCCAATACTGATGACATTTTTGGGAACAATTCGAAGATTGTATATAATATTTTCTGGATCTGATAAAACATGGAACATCTGGATGAAACCCTTACCAAATGTGACTCTATAACCACTTCAAACACAAAACTGAAATGAAACTAGGCAAGGTACATGAGGCTTTTTATTTATTTATTTATTTTGAGACAGAGTCTCACCATGTCACCCTCAGTAGAGTATCAGGGCATTATAGCTCACAGCAACCTCCATCTCTTGGGCTTAAGAGAGTCTTTTGTCCCAGCCTCCCAAGTAGCTGGGACTACAGGCACCCCCCACAATGCCTGACTATCTTTTGGTTATAATTGTCATTGTTGTTTGGCAGGCCCAGGCTGGGTTCAAATCTGCCAGCTCTGGTGTAAGTGGCTGGCGCCCTAGCCACTGAACTACAGGCACTGAGCCACACGAGACTTTTTATAAACAAAATACAAGTAAATTTATGATGGGAGAATAGTCAAGATACTGTGAGAATTAAGCAAAATCACAGAAGGTGCTCAAACATGGAGAAATGGGCAAAAAATGAAGTTAATTTGAAATTTTTGTTAGCCTCAGTTATTCAGTATGAAGTTGATCAGTATAATGATATCAGCCAAGCTTTACCAAAACCAGTCTGACCTAAGATGGGCTATTGACTTTTTGTAAAGTAAGTAATTTTTGTGTCTATTTTTAGAGCACAGACACATCCAAAACATGCAGCAAAATAAGATGCCCATAAAATCTTAGGAATTTAAAGGGGAAAAATAAAACTTTGGTAAATTGACTATGAAGGTCTTAGAACCTCAAAACCAAGTTCTAAAGAAAATATTTTCTGCCCAGTACTTTACAAAATAGTTTTGAGGAAAGCTTTGAAAAAAATTGAGCAACATATCATGGCTGACTCAATCACACAGTGCTGTTAGCTGGAGTGGCCCAGGCAAGCATGTTACAGGGAGTGAGAGCAGATGGAGGCCAAGGAGCTAGCCAAGTGTCAGCCCCAGGCCAGCAACAGCAGCCTGAGATTTAAGGGGGAAGTATGAAATCATGAGAAGGAGCCCAGGACAGATGTCAAGATCCAAGAATGGGAACAGATCGGGACGTGGAATACCAACAGAAAGGCGGAAATGATAGGATGAGCTCTATGGTACCCAGACGTGGTCTTCTTTGCTGCTGGCCATAGGAAGCCACAGATGGTCAGATCAGCTGAGTTAATGGCCCAGGGCATGATCAGAGAGTAGAAATGTAAAAAGTATCTGTCTATATATATGTATGTATGTGTATATATGTGTGTGTGTGTGTGTATTTTAAATGACCAACTTTCTATTTTAAAATAAAATCTTTTAATGTGCCTAAAAACGTTTTAATTGTTCAGCCATATGCACCATCCTTATCTCAAAACACCCCCCAAAAGAAAAATCTTAATAATCACTTGTGCAATTAAATCCTTCAACAATCAATTTTGCCAAGTTTTATCTTTCCCTCGCTGCATCCAGAAGATAAGTGTAGAAACCTCACATGCCCTTTCTCTTGTCCAAGAAAGCTCTTACAATGCAATTTGTTCTTTTATATTGGCATATGTACAATAACACTTTAAAATCTCAATAAAAGAGTATAAAAGATAACTAGAAGATTTTACAACGTGTCATCATTTTCAACTCCTTGATAGCAAACACAAATGAAATCCAAATGTCTGACCAGATGGAACTCAGGACAAAAAATGTCAAACTCAATACTCCTGAGACATGAATGAAGTAGTCACAATAGAATAAGATTTTCTTTTACACCAGGTAAAATTATTAGATTTGTACAATTCCATGATTTTTCATTTTTTTCTCTTACTATTAGCAGGGTCAAAATACAGGGTGGTCATAAAGTCTGCGCACAATTTCAAATTACATACTATTATAAATTGTACTCCAACGTTATGGCAACCCTATGTAAGACAGAAAGAAGTAGATGTAACTTTCTCCCTTTGCTTTGTTACTCAAAGTTTCAATTTTATTTTTATATTGAATTATAATAGTTTCTTAACCCAAATATTTCCAGTATCTGATACTTCGATTTTTTTAAAATCAAGACCTCTTACTACCAACATATATATTTATTGCCAATATTCTTTTTCCTCAGAAGCTGTTACTAATTTGAATATGCCTCAGAATTGAATGAAGAAAATGACAACATAAACAATTGCAATAATCTTATAAGAAATCCAATGAGACATATCTAGATTAGCTAGCAAATCCTGAATTTCACTATAGAGATTCCTGCCATGTACATATTTTAATTTAAGAGTAAAGAAGGGAAGTTGAGTATTTACAGGGAGGACATAAAGTTTGCGTGCAATTTACTATGTGTAACGATCTTGAATTGCACACGAACTTTATGGCCACCCTGGATATTTACTTTCTTGGCCTCCCTGGTTTCCTTTAAAATCATAGCAAAGGGCTCTGTTAAAGATCAGCTGAGGACAGAGTGAACAGGAAAGAAAGTGACAGTCACAAAATTTTGGAAGCCATTAAAGAGATGGATACGTGGGAACGAACTTAGCAGAAGTGAAGCTAAATCCCGAATGCTCAATCTCAGCCACGTTGGAAAACAAGTAAATAATTGAATTCACCCTGAAAACCCTTAAATAAATTGAGGCCATCAGACATCTCTGGATGTGAAAAAGAAGGTAGGAGAAAAACCGGAGCATTGGCTGAAAGTCTGTTTATGTTAGTCACTAGTTCACCTTCCTCATTCCATGCAGCTAAACACCTGTCCTCGCCCCCTGGAGACCAGATGTTTATTACCCCAGGTCCTGGTGGACAGCATACCAGATCAAGGTCAGGGTGTCATACAGAAACATCAACCAACCCTGTTCTCCACATTACTTCCAGAATGCTAATAGAGTTTCCATTCAGACCTGAAGTTAGAGAATCACTCTCTTTGGATCAGACCAGCTCCCAAAGTTCCCTGCCCACCAAAAAGATTAAAATATTGATAATGGGACTTCTCCAATGAAATGATTCATCCAGAATCACAGGCAGGAAAACCCAAAGTCAACTATTCCTCCCCCATTTTTAGTGTTCTATTCTTAATTATGAGAAAGGAACCAAGGATCGGCAAACATCAAAGACAGAGAAAAATAAAACAGAGATAAAAGCAACTTCTGTGAGACACAGATTATTCAGGTAGAAGATAACTAAAAAAGCAGCAGCAGCAAATGAAACTGGTTGCTAATGTCCAAGTATAGATAAGAAAAGAAATTGAACCCATTTGAGAAAAGAGAATAAGAACAAGATGCCCTAAAAGAAAGGTCCTAGAAATTAAAACTATGGGGCGGCACTTGTGGCTCAAAGGAGTAGAGTGTGGGCCCCATATGCCAGAGGTGGCAGGTTCAAAACCCAGCCCCGGCCAAAAACTACAAAAAAAAAAAAAGAAAAAGAAAAGAAATTAAAACTATGATAAGAATTAGAAAAACAATGTTTGGAGGAGCCAGACAATGGTGCCTCATGCCTGTAATCCTAGCACTTTCGGAGGCCGGGGGTGGGGGGGGATGGATTGCCTGAGCTCAGGAGTTTGAGACCAGCCTGAGCAAGAGTGAGACCCTGTCTCTACTAAAAATAAAAAAAACTAGCCAGGTTGTTTTGGGCACCTGTAAACTCAGCAACTCAGAAGGCTGAGGCAAGAAGATCACTTGAACCCAAGAATTTGAGGTTGCTGTGAGCTATGATGCATGACACTGGGGGGGTGGGGTGGGAATGATAGAGGAAGACTCTGTCTCAAAAGAAAAAAAAAGAGAGAGAGGGGAAAAAAGAGAAAACAATGCTTGGTAAATCTCTCAGGAATTAGAATAAAAATATTAAGAGCGGTAAAATAAAAGAAATAAAATAAATGAAAAAATTAGAGGATTATTAGTTCAGATGGTCTGACCTCTAAATAATAGACATTCAACAAAAATAGAAAAGTGTCATCACCAAAGCTATTTGAGAAAATTTCTAGGAACTGTAAGGTGTGAATTTTTTTGGTTGAAAGGACTGACCTAGTGTCTGGTGTGATGCGTGAAATACCAACTGTAATCTTTTAGGACTGCAAATAAAAATAAAACCCTAAGCGCTTCAATTTTTTTTTAAGTCACAGACTCTCTCAGTTGCTTATATCATGCAAAAAATTCTCCCCCAATTTAGCAGCTTAAGCAACAATGTTATTATGCTCTTGCATTTAGTGGGTCAGAGATGTGGACAGGCTCAATAGGAAGGGCTTGTTTCCTCTCCACAGTGTCTGTGACTTCAGCTGGGAAGGCAACAGCAAGAAAGGACCCAACAGGTGGGTGAAATCATGGGAAATCCCGTTCACTTGCACAGTTAGACTGTGATGCTGGCTGTCTGTTAGAACCTCAGCAGGGGCAGAAGGACCCTGACAGGGCTTTCCACTTGCCCTGGGTTTCCTTATAATCATGTCCAAAATAGTCGGACTTCTTAGATTGCCACTCAGGGTTCCACAAACAAATCTGCCCTTTGAAAAAGGAAGAAGCCACACTTCTTTTCCTAACCTAGTCTCAAAATCCCCACAACGTCATTTCCACCACATTATACTGGTTATAAGTGAATCACGAGCCACCTAGATTCAAGGGAAGGACACGCACACCTCAGGGGGAGGAGAGGAACGTCACCTTGTGGAAGAGCATGTGAGACAAAAGGAATTTTGCAGCATTGTTGGAAAATACAATCTTCCAGACCACAAATGTAAGAAATTAGAATGACTTCAGAGGGCTCAAACACCAAGACCAGGAGTTATATGATAAAGGAATATGTCATCGAAATATGAAGGAAAATAAATTGCAACCTGGAATTCTATTTGCAAACAATGTACATGTGGAATTATGACATTTTCAGATATACATCTCACGCCTTTGAGGTTTTCCATGCACTCTTTGTCCAAAAGTAACTAAGAAGTAGACTTTAAAATGAACTCTTCAACCCTGAAAGAGGAATATGTCCTCTCTAGAGACCAGAGGACTCTGCCTGGTGCAGAGGCAAAGGGCATCTGTGGAGGAAGATAAAGAGCCCACAAGGACATCACTGCACCAGGTAATAAGCTTCCAGTCCAGGTCTGGGAGGAGTTACAAGCATGAGATCGTCAGAAGGTGTGAGGTCTGGGAGGAGTTACAAGCATGAGATCATCAGAAGGTGTGATGTTTCCGTACTAAGAGAAGATCTAGATAATCAGTAACATTTTGGTATTAGAATAACAATATGTAAATGGAAAACTAAGGAAAGGGGTCAAAGGCAAGATTAATTACAAACTTCAGGAAGAGCATAATCTGTGGATACAGCTTCACTCAGCTAAAAATAGCAGCTACATACTATGACCATATTTAACAAAATGAATATTATTCTAAAGAAAACTATTGAACTGCAAAAGATAGAGTGGGAATAGGAAGCTTGCATGTGTGCGGTAGGGTGTAGCTGCGAAAGGAAGCTGGAGCCTCATTTTCCATGGTAGGAAGTTAATGGAAAAATGTCTAAAACTGAAAAGCTCTGAAGAAGCGATTCAAACACATTATCTAGAAATGTGGAGAAAAAAATATTACTAAAACAATGAAAAGAGGTTGTACCTATAGAATGAGAAGGGCACAGAGGACTTTGAATTTAATCATAAGCCTTATAGAAACTTATGTGTTCATAATGTCATGAAAAATAAACATAAAGTAAAGAACAAGCATAGAAATGTATCAGTTAAATATGTCTCTTTTAGAAGCTTCTGGGGTCCTCAGTTGCTATTGGTGATAGTGGTGGTGTTTCGGTGTTGTTGGCAATACTGTTTTTTGGGTAGGGAAGAGTTTTTACAATAGTCTGTCTACACATTGGAACCACCCCACCCCCAGAGAGTTTTGCTTAACCGTCCAGAGTGAGACCCGGTCACAGTATGTTTTTGAAGGTCCCAGATTGAGAGCCAATGCACTAGAGGAGGGGTCAGCAATATCTTTCTGTAAAGAGCTTAATAACAATCATTTTAGGCTCTGTTGGCTGCCTTTGGACTCTATCACATACCCTTCTGTTTTGTTTTGTATTGCTTTGTTTTACAGTACTTTAAACATGTAAAAACCACGCTTAGCTCTCAGGCCATGGGCCACATTTGAACAGTAGGCGATAATGTGTCCACCCCTGAGTTCTACCCAGTTATCCTTCAGCATGACGTGGCTTCCTCCTGATTCATGACAGTTTCATTAGACATATACTCGCCCCATAAATGTATTTTCTTTACATCCAGAAACTTTATTAATTAGACAATTAAACAATTTTAAATGGTGTGTAAGTGTTTACATATTGGGCTCATATCAATGATAAAACGCAAATATAGCAAATATAGTCTAGCAAGGGGGAGGATGAAGGGGTGAAGGGGGGAGAGCTTTTGGTGGAATCTCACCTAATATGCACAGTGTGAGGGTGTTCAACACGCTCCCCTGGGTGAGGGCCTCTTCTACGACTTGAACTTTACCTTGGAAGTGAGAACAATGTAACCAAAAATTTGTATTCTCATGATAATTTGAAATGTAAAAAAAAAAACACACAATTTTAAACAGTACCAATTTAAGGAGAAAGGTAAGAAATGAGAGGTGATGACAGTAGGCAAGGAATGTCAAGAGATGGATAAAAAATAAAAATAAATAAAAATAAATAGCATAAATAAATAAATAAATAAAAATAGCAGGTGTGAGACAGGCACTCGACAAGGCAAGGTGCAGGAAAGCTAAGCCTGGGCACTTACACGCTTGCAGAGGAACTGTGTTTGTAAATTGAGCCAGTTTTCACTGTGAAGGCTTAAAAGCCTCAGGACTTAAAGGCCAAAGGTACTACAGAAATTGCAAGATAACAGAGAGTTAATTTTAAGAGCCCAGGTCAGAAAACCATCAGCAGTTTTCCTGTGTAAATTCTAACTATGAACAATTCTGGGTTTATTTTATTCTATTGATTGATTGATTTTTTTTTTTTGAGAGAGAGTCTCACTACCCTGCCCTTGGTAGAGTGCTGTGCCATCACAGCTCACAAACACCTCAAACTCTTGGGCTTAAGCGATTCTTTTGCTTCAGCCTCCCAAGTAGCTGGGACTACAGGTGCCTGCCACAATACCCAGCTATTTTTTGTTGCAGTTGTCGTTGTTTAACTAGCCCAGGCCGGGTTTGAACCTACTACCCTTGGTGTGTGTGGCTGGTGCCATAACCACTATGCTACAGGCACTGAGCCTGTTCTATTTTATTTTTAACTATTCAAGTTATATTGTTAGTGAAAAATAGCAAACAAAGAGCACTATGCCCAGCAGGATATCAATTTTAAGAAAAATATGCATTATGTATTACATGCATATGTATTTACATGACACTATCTCTGCTAGGACACAGCTGATACAGAGAAGAATGGTTGCCTGTGAGGAAGAGGATGAGTATGGTGGTCAGAAACAAGAGGAAGATCTGCTTATCTCTACAGTCCTCTGTGTATTGTCTGATTTTAAAACATTATTATGAATAAATTTGATTTCCAATAAAGTAAGGAAGATTTGGGTCATAGTGAGAAAATATAGTAAATAAATTACTACACACGTGTTTTATGTCACATCCAATATTACACATAAAGAAAATGAGTATTTCTATGTGTAACATGGTTCTGACGTAAGATATCCAGGAAGCAAAAAGCAGTTTGCAGCCTGGGGTGTAATACAATGGGCTTCTGTTGGAATGTGTTGCATTTAGTGCCTGTCCAGGAGGACATTTAAGTCATTTCAGCTGGAGATAGAGGACGTGCTCAAAAAGCCATTGAATAAATGAGATCACCTGGGGGAAAATTGAATCAGTGACTGAAAGCAGGGATGTTAGGTGAAAGGGATGTTAGGTGAAAGGAACAGAAATTTAAGGACCAGCTCAGGAAAAGAGATGAGATAGAGGTAAAGAATGTATTAAGACACATACCTTTATTTGTCCACTTTATCCACCCTTCTAGACATGAACATGGACATGTATGTGTGTGTATATATTATACTTTCTATATATCCTTGAGAGAAAGAAGAAACAGCCATAAATTTCAGAAAAGGGCTTGAGGAGGTATTAGCAAGATGAACTGATGAAGAAATAGAAGCACCATGAAGAAACAGAATATAAGAAATGGGGGAAAAAACAGTTTATAAAAAAAGAACTGTATAAAATCAGAAATATCAATCTCCATAAAGAAGAGTATCAGCTTTAAAGAACCACTCTTTAGGAAATTTCTAAAAGGACTTTGTTTACTCACATCATGTATTTAAATCTCTTCTATACATCTACCAAAAAACGGAATTTATAAACCAGTAAATTAAAGAATTTTGTAGTGAGCTAACGAGTCTCACTGATCTGAAATTCTGAAGTATGATTATGTTTGAAATGATTCGGTTCTACACGAGGACGCCTTTCACTATTTTGTTAGCCTCTTACTCGATGTAAAGATACACTTTCTTAAATTGTTTTACATTAACAGGCAAGTCTGACTTTCGGGCACGAGGTTTGTAAAATATGTTCTAGCTAAATGTAGAAAGTCAAAAACACGACTGATGTAAGGGAAACTGATCGTTTATGGATTTTATTTATAGCCAATCAGATGAGATATAATGGACTTTAAAATTAACTTCTGGTGATTTGAGGTTTTGTTTTTTTTAGCCTTAAACAGAATCATTCATTCCATGCACACTATAAAACCTTCAATATAATTTCTGCTATCTGGAACTGAAGTTCCTCTGATGCCTTCCCTCTGCACTGGCTCAAACAATTTCTTCTAATAACCTTCATGCATAAAATGTGGAGGGTTTAGGTTTCAGCAGTGGAAAACTGAGAAGATCTTTAGATAGGAACTGAATTACTAGGGGGTCTCCAGTGTGGATCTGCAAAGTTCCTTTTGCCATGTAAGATATCATATTTATATACCCCAGGGATTAGGGTGTGGACATCTCTGGGAGGGTTGCTTACTACAGCTTATAAGGACATGAAATAACTGGAATTCTTATATGCTGCTGGTGAGAGTATAAATAAGTAAACACTTCGGAAAATCGTTAGCATCTACAAAAGCCACACAAATGCTCTCTGACTCAGCAATATCAGTCTGGACACAGACCCAACACAAGTATATACTTATGTGGACCAATGATTTGAATAAATAAGAATGGTTACATCACTGCTATTTATAATAGTTCCACATTGTAAACTACCCAGATGTTATCAAAAGCAGAACTGATAAACAAACTTCGGTATATTCACACAATGTAGTGCAATACACTAAAGAGAATGATCTACAAATATACACAATAATATGGGTGCATTTCACAAAAATAATGTTGAGCAAAAGAAGCCAGGTACCAGAATTCTTACTGAATTTGTAAAAAGTAAATTACTTAAGTTGAATTTATTAAAAGTAAAATGACTATTGAGTCACCCCATGTTGGCACAGTACAGCACGCAAGTCAGATAGTCCCAACCCACGCTGGTCTCTAGGGCGGGTAGCCCTTGTCTTCAGGATGCACCATGAAGAGAAGTAGGTAGAGACTTTTACCTTTCAGGTAGAAACTGCCCAACTCATATCTCTTGCCATCAGTACCTTCTATCCCAACAAGGAAATTTTCCTTTAGGAATTGATCCCTAATGTTTCTGATGCTTTAGACAAGATTTGTTATAAGATACTGACAGATCCTTCCAAGTTGGACTGCAGTAGAGAGTTGAAAATTAACATTATCCCCAACTCTCAGGAACACTCTCTGACTTCAGTGGACACCAGTATTGGCATGACCAAGACTGATCTCACAAATAATTTGGGAACTATTGCCAAGTCTGGTAGTGGTGCAGATATCTCCATGATTGGGCAATTTGGTGTTGGCTTATTCTACCTACCTTGTGGCAGATAAAGTGGTTGTGATCACAAAGTACAATGACAATGAACAGTATACTTGGGACTCTTCTGCTTGGGGTTCCTTCACTGTACGTGCTGACCACGATGAGCCCATTGGCAGGAAGGCCAAAGTGATCCCCCACCTTAAAGAAGATCAGAGTACATAAAAGAAGGGTGAGTCAAAAAAGTAGTGAAAAAGTACTTGCAGTTCATAGGCTATCCCATCACCCTTTGTTTGGAAAAGGAAAGCAGTGATAATGAGGCAGAGGAAGAGAAAGACGAGAAAGAAGAGGAAGATAAAGATGATGAAGGAAAGGTCAGACTGAAGATGTGGACTCAGATGAGAAGAATGGCAGCAGGAAGGATAAGAAAAAAAAACTAAGAAGATTAAGAGGAAAGGTACTAATCAGTAAGAACTAAACAAGATCAAGTCCACTTAGATCAGAAACCCTGATGACATGACCCAGGAGAATCATATAAGAGCCTCATTCATGACTGGGAAGACCACTTAGCAGTAAGCACCTCTCTTGTAAAAGATCACTTGGAATTCAGGGCATTGTTTTTCATCCCATATCAGGCTCCCTTTGAGCTCTTTGAGAATAAGAAGAAAAAGAATAACATCAAACTCTGTGCCCACTGTGTGTTCATCATGGACACCTGGAATGAATTGATACCAGAGTATCTCAACTTTATCCATGGTGTGGTAGAATCTGAGGATCTGCCCATGAACACCTCCTGATAAATGCTTCAGCAGAGCAAAATCTTGAAAGTCATTTCTAAAACCATGGTTGAGAAGTACCTTGAACTCTTCTGAGTTGACAGCAGACAAGGAGAACTACAAGAAATTCTATGAGGCATTCCCTAAAAGATAGAAACTTGGAAAATATGAGGACTCCACTAACCGGCAATGCTATCACACCTCCCAATCTGGAGATGAGATAACTTCTCTGTCAGACTATGTCTCTTGCATGGAGGAAACACAGAAGTCCATCTATTAACATCATTGGTGAGAGCAAAGAGCGGGTGGTCAACTCTGCTTTTGTGGAGCAAGTGTGGAAGCAGGGTTTTCAGGTGGTATATATGACTAAGCCCATTGATGAGTACTGCGTGCAGCAGCTCAAAGGGTTTGATGGAAAGATCCTGGTCTCAGTAAACAAGCAATGCCTGGAGCTACCCAAGGATAAGGAGGAGAAGATGAGGAAGGAGAGCAAGGCAAAGTTTGAGAACCACTGCAAGCTTGTGAAAGAAATCTTGGGTAAGAAGGTTGAGAAGATGGCAATGTCCAATAGACTTATGTCTTCATCTTGCTGCATCGTGACCAGGACCTATGGCTGGACGACCAACATGGAGAGGATCAGGAAATCCCAGGCACTTCAGGACTTGCATTGGGCTACATGATGTCCAAAAAACACCTGGGGATAAACCCTGACCACTCACTGTAGAGAAACTGTGGCAGAAGGCTGAGATGGATAAAAATGTCAAGACCATCAAGGACTTGATGTTGCTGTTTGAAACTGTACCGCTTTCCTCTGGCTTCTCCCTTGAGGATCCCCAGACCCACTCCAACCACATCTACCTCAGCCCAGGCATTGATGAAGATGAAGGGACAGCAGAGGAGCTCAGCGCTGCTGTTCCTGATGAGATCCCACCCCTTGAGAGTGATGAGATGCATCTTTCATGAAGAAGTAGATAAGAAGTTTATACAAGAAAACTTTCGCCCTCTGTATAGTGTCCCCATGGTTCCCACAATAGCCTTGAGTGGCCCTGTCCCACTTGGCTTCCTCTGCTGATGTCCAGTTTTTTTCTTTTCTCAGCTATTCTTATGTCTAAGGCAGGAAACAAGGGCCTCAAGCCCTAGTCCCTCCCTAATTCGACCAAGGGGATTAGATGTTAAATATTATGTTTTATTTCTTTATTTTATTCTGGAATTAAAGTATGTAGAATAAAGAAGATGCAGTTTTTTGGTTTTTGTTTAAGTACAACATGGACAAAATACACACATTCTCTTAGAAATTCAGATGAAGTTGTCTTTGGGTAAGGATGAGCGGAAGAGAATAACAGAGCAGAACTGGTAACACCTTATTTTTTAACCTGGTATTGTTTACACACATGTATTCAATTTGTGAGAATTAGTATACATGTATACATGCACGCACACACACACACACACACACACACACTTTTCTCTGTTTATTTTACTTCCATTTAAAATTTTAAATTATGCTATTTTTTTGTTATGGGTGAAATTTCTTAACAAAAATTCATTGAGGGATATGCTCATGATTTGTGAATTTATTTTTAGAAAATATCCTCACCTTCCCCAAACCCCAGAATGACACCATTGACACCCAGCTAAAGGATAAAAAAAACTTACCATTCAGGTCACTGGGGCTGGAGCAAGGCCAGTTCCGCAGAGGCCCTCAGTCCACATTTTCTTATCGCATCCCTTCTTTCATAGATAGATGGATGGACAGATGGATAGACGGACACCCCCACACACAGAGATAGATGATAAATTTTAAAAGCTGTTGAAATAATCTCAGGTGGAAGAATTGCAGCCTGAGATTCACCAAGGGTTATCCCTCATTATCTGACTATTGGGAGAACAATCACTTCTATAAGGGGGCAGAGGGATCAGATTACTGATTAATTTTGACATAATTCATTTCAAGGGTCTGTGAGACCATTGCTGCATCTCAGTTTTTTATTTTTATTTATTTATTTTGAGACAGAGCCTCACTTTGTCACCCTTGGTAGAGTGCTGAGGCATTATGGCTCAGAGCAATCTCAAACTCTCAGACTCAAGTGATCCTCTTGCCTCAGCCTTCCAAGAAGCTGGGACAACAGGTGCCTGCCACAACACCCAGCTATTTTTAAAGATGGGTTCTCATTCTTGCTAAGGCTGGTCTTGAACTCCTGAAATCAGGCAACCTGCCTACCTTGACCTCCCAGAGTACTGGGATTACAGGCATGAACCACTGTGCATGGCCAACATCTCAATGTTTTCACTGTAAAAGTAGCATAATACGTACCCTGCATACCATTTATAGTTTGGGAAGGAGGTGAATCTATAAACACATTCACAGTCAAAATGTGTTAGAAGACCCTATAAGTAGAAACAGTCTTTTCCACTTTTCTTGTTTGCAAAAGTCCCAGCTGCTTGTTCCTCTCTCTATAAGCAAACGCCTAGTGGAATGAATTCCCCTACTCAATGAATTTGAAATAAGAAACCAGGTAGGTTTAGCTAGTTCCTCTTTTCCTTGCCTTTTAAAAATTATTACAAGAAGATTCACATTCTGAGTTCTCTTCCCGATTGCAGGAGCAAGTCTCCATGTGGAAAAGGTAGTTGTTGGAGGCCGCATGTGACTTGAAACTCTTCGGAAGTTACATCTGAACTCCCCTGAGAGAAGGTAGAATTAGGGTAAGTGCCTAATACTACGGATCTGCATTGGAAGGTCCATTCTTAATATCTCGGCCCCTTCCAACAGCAATGTGCTGATATTCTGATCTCTGTTGAAAATTTTTGTTTCTCTTCCAATGTTTTTAAGAGCATGGACAGGAAACAAAAAAAGTTTGCTTTTTATTGTATGCTTTCAAATGCCAGCAGAAGCTTTTTATTGTATGCTTTCAAATCCCAACAAAGTGTTACTGGGATGTATTTTCATTTGCTAAAATTACTGTCCTCACAATATATGCTTTGTTCCAAGACATTTTCATTTTCACCCTAGCCCTCACTGCCTGCAAAACAATTATGATGGTTTTCAGGGGTCAAGATTGAACTCATATTCTTTATGGGTCATGTAAATTCAATTCAACAAACATTTTTTTATGTAACTACAATATGCTGGACACTGTGCTAGACGTGGGGTCTTGAAAGAGTAACATTCTTAAAATACTGCTTATGTCCTAGGCATTCTAAATTTTTTTTTTCTGGTCATTTTTAATTAAATTTCTGTATGGAAACTCACAGCAGTGTCTGATGTTAGTAATGTTAACAGAAAAGCAGTATCAAAAGCTTGGTGGTGGTGTTTGTTTAAGTATTGGAACTAGATACTCATCTTCTCACTTTTATAATCCCATCGTGAAATCCAAAGATTTATACTTCTTATTCCAGTTAGGCTGTAATACTGTGTCTCTTCTATTGCTTGGCTGTAGAGTGAGGCACTTAACTATTAAAACCACTATCACATCATTATTTCAGTGACATAGAATTAAAAACAAAATGAAGCAAGGCACAAGCAAACACACACAAAAATCCAGATCCTTTTTGTTATGAAAAGGGAATCAGGAGTCTTCAGCTTTTGGTTCATAATTAAATATATTAAAAGAGAAATAATAAATGAGCAATCAAAGACTTCCATAGTCTATGTGCTTTTGGTGGTCTGGTGGTCCCAGAAATAAACCATCACAATTGTGAGAAACCTCCAAGTATATAAAATACACACTCATCAGTTGTGCCTCAGACTGAGCCTTTGACTCTGTGTCTGATGATTAGTATAGGTCCTTCCAAGGACCTGTATCTAAATGTGACCTTTGGCAACAATTAAGAATCCCACAATCTTCTGTGTCTGTCAGGTAATGGTCCCAGGAAAAGCAACAATAGTCAGAGGGATCTGAAACCCAGGGTACAGTGGTGATCACAAGAGCGATCCTTACTGCTCTGATGATTTCACATCTCTTGGCTTGGCTAGACCACGTCTCAGGGAACAGACAGGACGTATGGCTATAATTACTAAACCACTGTGGGTAATCGTTGGAAAACTGTGGAAAACAGGAAAGGTGCCAGGACACTGAAGAATGGAAAATGTTATTCCAGTTCTCAGAAGGCAAAGAAGGTAAATTTATTGAATTATAGATCAGAGAGTTTAACAAAAATCCTAGAAGAGAATTTTTTTTTAAAAGTACGTGAACACTTAGAAAAGGAAGCAGCAATGACAGAGGTAGGATGGCTTCAAGAACATGTCACAGCAGACTAACTTTACTGCTTGGTTTTTGACAGTGTGGCTGAATTGGTATATGAATAAAGCGTAGTATAAACCATATTTCAGCAAATTATTAATCTAGGGTTTCATGATAGCATCATGTATATGATAGGTGCAGGGGAAATGAGCTGGATATTAGAACAATGAGTATGAACCATCAAATGATGGACGACATCCCATCTAGAGGGTATAGACTTGCCTAGCCATGGGCTATGGTTCTCTCTTCTTGGCCTCATCCTCCATTTGTGCGATTTTTAACAAAAATCAGTATCCTGTTATTCTCACCAAACTTCAGAAGAAAGTTACAAATCTTCAAGCATCTGTGTACCTTTGAAAGAGAAGATAACCCAAGCTGATTCTTCACTACCTGTGTCCCTGTAATGCTACGTGTAGTGAATAAATCCTGTGTGCTCCAGCTTTAGCCATAACTGATTGGCCAAGGTAATAACAATGCACGACCCTGAGCAAACACTTACGGGCTGGATCCTGGGGCGGCAGAAAAACTGCTTTGAGATGACTTACACCCAAATTCTTCCCCTACCCTAATGTAGGGTACCCTACATTAAATGCACATGAATAGTCCCAATCAAATACTATTATTGGAAAAAATAAATGCTAGAATAGAGAATGAATTTAAATTCTGTAGTTTGAGGAATCTAGTTCTTATTAGACCTGCTATTTTAAAAGCAGTAGGATCCCGAACCATAGTTCTGCAGTTCCCATCAACCAATGTGATTTGCCTGTGTCTGTGTAATACATAAGCTTATCACCTGTTCATCAGATTTGGGGATCCTAAACTAGAAGAATAGCTAATGTGATGTGTTATGGAATCAAGACTTTAAAAGGTCAATATATTAGAATAAAGAGCCAACTTGAATAAAATGAACTTTAAAGGAGAAAGTAAAGATAGAACAAGATCTCTTGAGCCTCTACTCAAATCAGGTATTTCAGACT
>CAUYQV010026674.1:0-11863 GCA_963574575.1 Galagoides demidoff | reverse complement strand
AGTGCCATGGCATCACAGCTCATAGCAACCTCCAACTCCTGGGCTCAAGCGAGTCTCCTGCCTCTGCCTCCCAAGTAGCTGGGACCACAGGCGCCCGCCACAACGCCCTGCCATTTTTTGGTTGCAGCCATCATTGTTGTTTGGTGGGCCTGGGCTGGGGATTCGAACCCGCCACCTTAGGTGTACGTGGCTAGCGTCTTAGCTGAGTGAGCCACAGGCACCAAGCTGAGCTATTTTTTTTTTAAGATGAAGTCTCACTCTGTTACCCTGGGTAGGGTGCTATGGTGTCACAGCTCACAGCAACCTCAGACTCTTGGGCTCATTGACCCTCTTGCCTCAATAGCTCGGAGTACAGGCCTGTGACACAATGCTTAGCTAGTTTTTTTCTATTTTTAGTAGAAATAGGGTCTCACTCTTACTCAGGCTGGTCTCAAATTCCCACGCTCAATTAATCCACTCACCTCTGCCTGGAAGAGTGTTAGGATTACAGGCGTGAGCCTCTGCCCCCAGCTGAGTTCTGATTTCTAATCCAGATGCCCCATCTTATGAGTAAACCTGCACATGTTATATAACCTATTAAATAATATTTACTGAGCACTTCCTATGTGGTAAGCATAAACTGTAAGAAAAATAGTATAATGATAGTAATCATACTGTACATGTGAATATTCACAGTGGCTCAACTGTGAATAATACTTATAATTCCAATGCTATAAACACTGAATATTGATCTACAATAAAAATGTTTAATAGGCCAGGCACAGTGGCTCACGCCTGTAATTCTAGCACTTGGGAGGTCAAGATGGGTGGATTGCCTGAGCTTACCAGTTCCAGGTGAGCCTCAGCCAGAGCAAGACCTCATATCTAAAAATAGCCAGGCGTTGTGGCAGGCACCTGTAGTCCCAGCTACTCGGGAGGCTGAGGCAAGAGAATCACCTGAGCCCAGGAGTTAGAGATTGCTGTGAGCTGTGATGCCATGGCACTCTACCAAGGGCAATAAAGTGAGACTCTGTCTCTAAAAAAAAAAAAAAAACAGTTCCTGTGGGTTGCAACCCACAGGTTGAGAACCGCTGATTTAAGTAATTTAATCCCACAACAGACTAGTATGCTTAAGTAATTTAATCCCACACCATGAGTGCCTACTCCCTAGCTACTACTTACCTAGGTAGTTACATCATTGTGTTTTTGGTTAAAGAAACATATATTGAGTGTCATGGTCAATGTGCTATGGGACACACAAAGATGAACCTGAAAAAATTTTTTTCTACAGTTTAAGAATTAAGACCTTGGCATAAGGTAAACCTGGATTTTAGACTCACCTCTGTCAGTACAGATAGTGCCTGTCAATAATACATTGTATAGGGTGGCGCCTGTGGCTCAGTGAGTAGGGCACTGGCCTCATATACCCAGGGTGGTGGGTTCAAACCTGGCCCCGGCCAACTGTAACAATTAAAAAAAAAATCCTTAATAATACATTGTATAGGATTATAATAATACAAGAAAAAAATGTATGAACATTTTCCAAACTGAAGGACTTAAGAGCTGGCTCTATGTTAAACACTTTACATGGATTATCAAAGTAATTTTCATCACCCTGAGAGGCAGGAAACTTCATTATCCTCATTTTATAAATGGGAATATTGAAGATTAGAGATAAGAAACTTGTCCTGGCTCCTATAACTATGAAAGGTAAAGCCAAATTGTAGGACCTTGGTCAAGTCCTTTACCAGCTGGTCCCATTTCCGCCTCAGTATATCTGGAGAATAACACCCACCTCAGATGGTTGTTGGAAGGGTCATGTTAACTGTTCTTATGATAAAGTTGATGGCTATCATAATCTCCTGAAAAGTAATAGCCACTGTTATTATTATAATATTATGGTTCTTATTAATATTATGATAGAACTAAAGAATGTGATGTCACCTTTCAGGTAGGTGATGGGGAAGCATTCTAGGTTTTTGGACAGGGGAGTGAAGTGAGCAGAGCATATTTTAGAATGGGAGCTAATTTCAAGCAAATACTCACAGACATAGCTGTAGCAGTTGTTAAAATATTTAAAAGTTTCCAAACAAGGCACGGTGACTCACGCCTGTAGTCCTAGCAATCTGGGAGGCCAAGGCAGGTGGATTGCTTGAGCTCAGGAATTTGGAGATCAGCCTGAGCAAGAGCAAGACCTTGTCTCTACTAAATATAGGGAAAAAAAAAACTAGCCAGAAGTTGCAGCAGGTGCCTCTAGTCCCAGCTACTTCGAAGGCTAAGGTAAGGGGATCACTTGAGCCCAAGAATTTGACGTTGCTGTGAAGCTATGATGATGCCATGGCACTCTACGCAGAGCAAGAGAGTGAGACTCTGTCATAAAAAAAAATAATAGTTTCTAACTTTTGGTAAGTAGCACTGGCTGTTAACCATGGATTAAATGATTAGCTCTGGACTCAAGCGATCCTCCTAAGTAGCTAGGGCTACAGGTACACACCACCTCACTCATCTAACCTTTTTAATTCATAGAGTGGGGGTCTCACTATGTTGCTCAGGCTGATCTCAAACTCCTGACCTCAAGGGGTCATTCCATCTTGGCCTCCCAGAGTGCTGGGATAACAAGTGTGATCTGACCAGAACCAGGTCAGTCTGATAGGGGGAAGGGGAGTATTGTGGTACTAGGTACTGTGACTACGTTCCACCCATTTTCCAAGTAAGGTTGTTAGATTTGTTGTTTTTGCTAACATATTTTGCCCAATTTTTTCTGAAAAATTTCAAACATAAAAAAAAATTAAAGTAGAGTGAACATTCACTTAGACTGTTCAATTCCTTATTTTATTTTATTTTTTGTTTTTTAGTGTGCCATGGCATCATAACTTACAGCAACCTCAAACTCCTGGGTTCCAGCATTCTCTTATTTTTTTAGAGACAGAATCTCTATCATCCTGGGTAGAGTGCCATGGCATCACACAGCTCACAACAACCTCCAACTCCCGGGCCTAGGAAATTCTCTTGCCTTAGCCTCCTGAGTAGCTGGGACTACAGGCACCCACCACAACACCCAGCTATTTTTCTGTTGTTGTTGCAGTTTGGCTGGGGCCGGGTTCCAACCCTCCACCCTCAGTATATGGGGCCAGCACCGTACCCACTGAGCCATAGGCACTGCCTTCCAGCAATCCTCTTACCTCAGTCTCCTGAGTAGCCAGGACTATAGGCACCTGCCTCAATGCTAGTTTTTTTTTTTAAATCTATTTTTAGAAGAGATGGGGTCTTGCTCTTGCTCAGTCTGGTCTTGAACTCCTGAGCTCAAGCAATCCATCTACCTTGGCCTCCCAGAGTGCTAGGATCGCAGGCATGAGCCAACACACCCAGCTCTTCTACATTTTTTAGTGGAAATTCTATGAAGAAGACCTTTCTTCCCCTGCCCCTCACCCTTTTAAGGGATCAAGTGGACTCATGGATTTTCTTTCCCAAATTTAAAATCTAATATTATCATTATTCATTTCGGTTTCACGTGTGTTTGATTTTTGGCTTTGGGGTGTTTTTTTTTTTTTTGCAGTTTTTGGCCAGGACCGGGTTTGAACCCACCACCTCAGGTACATAGGGCTGGCGCCCTACTCCTTTGAGCCACAAGCACTGCCCAGTTTGTTTTTTTGAGACATGGTCTCTGTCTGTCACTCAAGCTAGAGTATAGTGTTGTCATCATAGCTCACTATTACCTCAAAACTCCTCCTAGACTCAAGCAATCCTCCTGCCTCAACTTCCCAATGTGCTGGGATTGCAGGGGTGAGCCACTGTGCCTAACCCCTGTTTTTATTTTGTAGAGACAGAGTCTCACTTTGTCACCCTCAGTAGGGTACTGTGGTGTCACAGCTCACAGCAACCTCCAGCTCTTGGGCTTAGGTGATTCTCTTGCCTCAGCCTCCTGAGTAGCTGGGACTACAGGCGCCCACCACAACACCCAGGTATTTTTTTGTTGCAGTTTTGCCAGGGGTGGGTTTGAACCTGCTGCAAGTGCTGCCCGCCCCTGTTATTTATTATCCTAAAATTATTCCATATTTGAACCAGGGAGAGCAGCTGTTAAATATTTTTAAATTCTATCTCTATTTAGTATCATAATTAGCAACTGTTTGTGAAGGCTCACCAGGCACCAGGCTAATCTTCCCATGGATTATCCCTTATAAAGCAGGTACTGTGACTACCTTCCCCTCATTTTCCAAGTAAGAAAACTGAGACTTGGCTCAGCACCTGTGGCTCAAGTGGCTAAGGCACCAGCCACATACACCTAACGTGGAGGGTTCAAATCCAGCCTGGGCCCGCCAAACAACAATGACGGCTGCAACCAAAAAATAGCCGGGTGTTGTGGCAGGCGCCTGTGGTCCCAGCTACTTGGGAGGCTGAGGCAGGAGACTCGCTTAAGCCCAGTATTTGGAGGTTGCTGAGAGCTGTAATGCCACGGCACTCTACCCAGGGGGACAGCTTGAGGCTCTGTCTCAAAAAAAAAGAAAGAAAGAAAGAAAACTGAGACTTATATGAATTAACAATTTGCTAGTAAGAAATGGACCCCTGGATTCATCCAGGATTAGCCTGGTCCCAAAGCCCTGCCTCTAAGTCTCTACCTCCTGTCACCAGACTAGATATTTGTTCAGGAAGAATTGGCACAAAGACTGGTACTCTGAAGGCTGAAGCTAATGGCCAGTGGGAGCAAGAGAAGGGCAGGGCAATGAGGGCAAAGAGGCTCGTTCCAAAGAGAAGGAGCCAGGCAGGCTTAGGTGGCTCTCCTTTCTTTCAGAGCCCCCTGCCCAGGGTCAGGAATGGGACTAACTCTATGAACCTCCAGCCAACAAGAGTGTGGGGGCAATAAACATGGATCTTGGAAACCACAGAGGGTAGCTTTGTTGGAGGGGAGAAGGGTAACTTGCTTATCTGTGAAATCAGATTTTTGTTCCCTTCCTATCATGGAGAAATGCAGTTGGGGTGGTAAAACCAAATGCAGTCTCTGTTTGAATCCCTATAGACCCAGAAGTCTTTCCTGGGAATTTGAGGTACAGTGCCAGGTAGAATGGGCCTCTGATAGCTACATGAGGGCTGTCCCAGGCCCTTCATATGGCCCTGCCTACTGCTCCTCCAAGAAAAAGTAAGAACACCTGACACCTTTTCTCCTCTGATAACCCCAGTGATATTGCTGGGATAGCAGTCACTGTTACCACAACCATTTTGTGAAACAGGACATGGAGACTCAGGCAGGTAGAGTCACTTGGCCAAAATCACACAGGCAGTAAATGAAGAGCTAGATCCAGAACCCTGTGTTCCAGCTCAACACTGTCTTTCTTAAACTGATGATAATGGTAAGGTGGCGCTTGTGGCTCAAGGAGTAGGTCACCAGCCCCATATACTGCAGGTGGTGGGTTCAAACTGGCCCCAGCCAAAAACTGCAAAAAAGGCTCGGCGCCTGTGGCTCAAGTGGCTAAGGTGCCAGCCACATACACCTAAGGTGGCAGGTTCGAATCCAGTCCGGGCCCACCAAACAACAATGACGGCTACAACCAAAAAATAGCTGTGCGTTGTGACGAGCTATAGCCCGGCCTCCCAGCTACTTGGGAAGCTGAGGCAGGAGACTCGCTTGAGCCCAGGAGTTGGAGGTTGCTGTGAGCTGTGATGCCATAGCACTCTACCCAGGGGGACTGCTTGAGGCTCTGTCTCAAAAAAAAAAAGCTGCAAAAAAAAAAAGCAAAGAAAGAAAGAAAAAACTGATTATAATGGCACTTATTTATTTATTTGTATATTTTTAGAGACACAGTTTCTCTAAATTGTCCAGGCTAGAATACAGTGTCTACTCGCAGGCATGATCATAGCTCACTGGAGCCTTAAACTTGTAGGCTCAAGCAATCCTCATTCCTCAGCCTCCTGACTCCACCACACCTGGCTAAATTTTGTTATTTTTTTATAGATACAGGGTCTCACCGTTTCTTAGGCTGGTCTTGAACTCTTGGCTCCCATTGATCCTCGTGCCTCGGCCTCCCAAAATGCTGGAAATACAGGAATGAGCCACTGTGCCCAGCCAAGGTCAAATAACTTGTTCATGGTCACACACCTATTAAGATTCAAATGTGGTCTGTCCTTCCCTGCAAACCCAAAGGAAAGACAGGAGAACATAAGTGAATTGGATGAAATTAAACTTAGTGGAAAGGAGCATTTTTCAAAGGAAAAAAATATATAAAACACCACTGGTCCAGACCCATCTGGTTGGCAGTCAGACTACATTTGTACTCAGATGGATCTGAGTACATGTATCTGTACACAGATAAGCAAGTTACCCTTCCTCCCTCCAACAAATGTACTGGAGTACATTTTTCAGCATATTCATTCTTTTGTTCATCAAATATTTATCATGTGTCTAGTCTGAATCTGTCCTCTTCTGGGAGCTGGAGAGGCCAAGGTGACTGTGGTAGGAAAAGTCCTTCATCTTATCAAGTTTATGTTCTGGCCCAGGGAACTGGGTGAGGAGACAGATGATATACAAGTAAACAAAGGAGATCATTTCCGGCAGAGGGAGGTGTTGAGGAGATAATAACACCTAGTGATATGATAGAGAAGAACTGGATGAGGTTACTTTAAATTCAGCAATGGTCAGGCGAGACCTCTGGAGGAGGTGACATTTGAGCCAAGAGCTGTTTGTTATAAACTAGGGCAGAGTGTTCCAGCCCCAGCTAGGCTAGCAGCAAGGCAGCTTGTACAGTACTCCACACTCAGAAGGGCCCCACACTTGGTTTCACTCTCTGCTATTATTGTCTTGAAATTCCTTTCTTTTTTTTTGAGACAGAGTCTCACTTTGTTGCCCTGGTAGAGTGCTATGGCGTCACAGCTCACAGCAACCTCAAACTCTTGGGCATAAGCGATTCTCTTGCCTCAGCCTCCCAAGTAGCTGGGACTACAGGCTCCTGCCACAATACCCAGCTATTTTTTGTTGTTGTTGCAACTGTCATTTGGCGGGCCAGAGCAGGGTTCTAACCGGCCAACCCTGTGCATGTGGCCAGCACCCTATCCACTGAGCTATGGGCACCACTGTCCTGAAATTCTTAATTATTATTATTATTTTTTTAAGATCAGGGTCTTGGGCGGCGCTTGTGGCTCAGTGAGTAGGGCACCGCCCCCATATTCTAAGGGTGGCATGTTCAAACCTGCCCCCGGCCAAACTGCAACAAAAAAATAGCCAGGCATTGTGGCAGGCACCTGTAGTCCCAGCTACTTGGGAGGCTGAGGCAAGAGAATCACCTAAGCCCAAGAGCTGTGACGCCACGGCACTCTACCGAGGACCACAAAGTAAGACTCCTCTTTCTCTGAAAAAAAAAAAAAAAAAAAAAAAGAACAGGGTCTCACTCTGTTACTCGGGCTAGAGTGCAATGGCATCATCATAGCTTACTGCAACCTCAAACTCCTAGACCCAAACAATCCTCCTGCTTCAGCCCCCCAAGTAGTTAGGACTACAGACACACACCACCACACCCAGCTAACTTTTAAAAAATATTTTGGGGCTCAGCACCTGTGGCTCAAGCGGCTAAGGCACCAGCCACATATACCTGAGGTGGTGGGTTCGAATCCAGCCTGGGCCTGCCTAACAACGATGGCTGCAACCAAAAAATAGCCAGGCGTTGTGGTAGGTGCCTGTAGTCCCAGCTACTTGGGAGGTGGAAGCAGGAAAATTGCTTGAGCCCAGGAGTTGGAGATTGCTGTGAGCTGTGATGCCATGGCACTCTACCCAGGGGGATAGCTTGAGGCTCTGTCTCAAAAAAAAAAAAAAATGGGGCCAGATGCAGTGGCTAACACCTATAATCCCAGCACTTTGGGAGGCTAAGGTGGACAGATCACCTGAGCTCATGAGTTTGAGACCAGCCTGAGCTAGAGTGAGGCTTCATTTCCAAAAATAGCTGGACAAGCTCGGTGCCTGTGGCTTAATCAGCTAAGGCGCCAGTCACGTACACCTAAGGTGGCAGGTTCAAATCCCCAGCCCGGGCCCGCCAAACAACAATGATGGCTGCAACCAAAAAATGGCCGGGCGTTGTGGCGGGCGCCTGTGGTCCCAGCTACTTGGGAGGCGGAGGCAGGAGACTCGCTTGAGCCCAGTAGTTGGAGGTAGCTATGAGCTGTGATGCCATGGCACTCTACCCAGGGGGATAGCTTGAGGCTCTGTCTCAAAAAAAAAAAAAAAAAAGAAAAACTGCTCCTCTTCTCTTCTTACTGAGTTGGGTTTGGGGAGAGTACTACTCATCTTTAAGTAATTCATAGTTATTTGACTTCCAATCTGTATTACCATTAGCAAAAGCAATTTTTTTTTTTTTTTTTTAGAGACAGAGTCTCCTTTATCACCCTAGGTAGAGTGCCATGGCATTGTAGCCCACAACAACGTCCAACTCCTGGGCTTAGGCGATTCTCCTGCCTCAGCCTCCCAAGTAGCTGGCATCTGCCACAACTCCTGGCTATTTTGTTGTGCTTATTGTTGTTGTTGTTGTTGTTGTTATCATCATTGTTGTTTGGCAGGCCAGGGCTGGGTTCGAACCTGCCAGCCCGGGTGTATATGGCCTAGCCACTGAGCTATAGGCACTGAGCCCTTTGATCCTTTTTTCTGTTTTCTTTGTGTGTATGTCCACAGGTGCTACCCTCAAAAGTGATTTTTATTATTTTATTTATTTATTTTTTTAAATTTTTAATTTTTTGCAGTTTTTGGCTGGGGCTGGGTTTGAACCCACCACCTCCAGTATATGGGGCTGGCGCCCTACTCCTTTGAGCCACAGGTGCCACCCCAAAAGTGATTTTTAAAACTATGCATTTTAAAAATGATTTTGAGAATTATTAAATGATCTTATTTTTTGAATTTAATCACTTAAATATAGTAAGTGATAGGCTGGGCTCGGTGGCTTGTATCTATAACTCTAGGAGGCTGAGATGGGAATCCGTTGAGCTCAGGAGTCCAAGGCCAGCATTAGCAAGAGCTCTTATTTTTTTTCTCTAAACTTTTTTTCTTATCCTCTTCTTGTGTTCAGTCTTTCTTCATTTTTCCAGTTTTGCTATTGCCTCTTCCCCTTGTGTATCATTTGGGATGATTTCAGATGTAAGTAACAGATGTCTGAATCAAATGTACTTATTTTCCCATATAACTGGAAGAGCAGAGGTAGAGTGTATTCCAGCAGCTCAACCTTGCCTTCAAATAGTCTAGATGTCCTCCGCACTGCCATGATTGATGTTATCTTCATCCTCAGGCTGGTGAGCAAGTGATTGTAGCAGTTCCAGACATCACAGCTAGATGTAGTGATATCCAGTGGAGAACCAGACCAGTTCTTCTAGTTTCCTTGTCTTTCAGAGTGAGAAAACTTTCCCAGAAGCTCCTCCCTGATGACTTTTCCTGTTTCATTGGCCAGGATGTGTCACATGCTGCTGATGGAATCCTCTCCTTTTCTGGAATATTATGCCCATCCTTTGGCCGCTGGGTCTATAGATCAGATAACTCAGCCCTGTCCTTTTCTGGAGAATTACCCTTGATTGAATGAGAGCTGCCTTTCTCCTTTATAGCTTGTTGTCAATGATTGTCTGATACAGGGTAGGCAACAAATGTCAGCCCCCCTTACTTCAGGGTAATTTTAGGACCAACTTTATGGTATAATTTATGCTATGGAGTGCTGTATAATTAACTTAAGCTGAGACCAGTTTTGCTTAGTCTGTTCCCCTGCCATTTTATGATTCCATTATTCCCTCTTCCTGAGAGCACTCTCCATAAATCACATGGATCTAGATTACTTTCTCAATGGCACAAACTTTTGCCTACATCAGTAATTGACCAAGGGGATAGAATTATCATGATTGACTTGATTAATCATCTGGGGTGGGATAAAAGTCTGGAAGCCAAGGAAAATGATCCTTATCCCTTTCTTTCCCCTTTTTCCTTCTTGCTTTTTCTATTCTCCCTCTCTTTTTTCATCATCACCATGGATATACTTTAAGAAGCTTAACAAAATACATACCAGGTGGGTACCTTTAGTTCAGTGGTTAGAGCACCAATCCTGTGCACCAGCGGTGGTAGTTTAGAACCTGACCCAGGCCTGCTTAACAAAACAAAACAAAAGCAAAATACATACCAACATAAATATATTTTTCCTAACTCTTTGGATGATATGTCTCAAAATTTAGAATGGACTAGATGTGTTAAATTTAAAAAATTAGCAAATGCTGGTCCAACCTGGGGGGAACCCATTAATTTTGGGGAGATGATCATTAAACTCCTTGACATAAAATTCATCTGAACTATATTAATGAAATAAATAATTTTTATTTGCTTTTTATATTATTCACATCTTCAGACAATTTCTTCTGGGTCTGTTAATTGAAAGCCATTTGAAATTATACTGTTCTACTGTACTGGTTTATATGTTCTTTTGACACTGTTATAATCTTAGAAATATGCTAATGTTTCTTTCAAAATTAGCCAAAAAGTATTGAGTAGTGTATGTAATATATGCAGGGTATATTAGTCCATTGCAGGCTTTGTCATTCCTTTGGACTATAAAGATTCCAATTTGAGAAGTAATAATGGCAGGTACTGTTCAGTGAGTATTTTCTATGTGTCAGGCACTGTGCTAGGCACTTCACATATATTGTCTCTACTTTTTATTATAGTACCACTGGGAAATTATTATTTTCATACTTATACAAATGAAAAAGAATCCTGAGTTTAACTTAAGGAGCTTTAGTAGTTTGTCCAAAGTGACATAGTTGTAATAATATTAAAAAATTGCTAAAATTAGAGAACATTTATTGTGTTGCTGGCACAATTCTTAGTATAGTGTATGGTTTGATTACTTTGTTCCTAGAAGCCACTATTATTCTCCTTGTTTTACAGATAATAAACTGGTATAAGTAATTTGCTCAGGGTCACTCAGGGGTAAGTGATGCAGGTAGAATTTGAACCTGAGCAGCCACATTTCAGAACCTGCACTTAGGTTAGCCACTATGCTATACTACATAAGAATTTAATACACATTTCAGAGTGGGCAAGAGACTTAAAGAGAAAATTCTCTGAAGAAGACAGGAGTATGACCTACAGACACATGAAAAAATGCTCATCATCCTTAATCATCAGAGAAATGCAAATCAAAACTACTTTGAGATATCATCTAACTCCAGTAAGATTAGCCCATATCACAAAATCTCAAAACCAGAGATGTTGGCATGGATGTAGAGAAAAGGGAACAGTGTTGGTGGGAATGCAAACTAATACGTTCCTTTTGGAAAGATGTTTGGAGAACACTTAGGGTTCTAAAAATAGACCTGCTATTTGATCCTACAATTCCTCTACTAGGTATATATCCAGAAGACCAGAAATCACATTATAACAAAGATATTTGTACCAGAATGTTTATTGCAGCCCATTTCATGATTGCTAAGTCATGGAAGAAGCTCAAGTGCCCATTGACCCACGAATGGATTAATAAATTGTGGTATATGTACACCATGGAATATTATACAGCCTTAAAGAAAGATGGAGACTTTACCTCTTTCATGGATGGAGCTGGAACATATTCTTAGCAAAGTATCTCAAGAATGGAAGAAGTATCCAATGTAATCAGCCCTACTATGAAACCAATTTATAGCTTTCTTATGAAAACTATAACCCAATTATAGCTCAAGAATATGGGGAAAAGGGAGAGAGAGGGGAGGGGGGAGGCTGGGTAGAGGGAGGGGTTATTGGTGGGACCACACCTAACGTGCATCTTACACGAGTACATGTGAAATTTACTAAATGTAGACTATAAATGTCTTAACACAATAACTAAGAAAATGCTATGAAGGCTATGTTAACCAGTTTGATGAAAATATTTCAAATTGTATATAAAAC
>CAUYQV010026669.1:0-10588 GCA_963574575.1 Galagoides demidoff | reverse complement strand
TGGGGTCTTGCTCTTGCTCAGGCTGGTCTCGAACCTGTAAGCTCAGTCAGTCCACCCACCTCAACCTCCCAGAGTGCTGGGATTACAGGTGTGAGCCACCTCACCTGGCCCTAGACCTGCCTCGGTTTTACCTTCTAAGAGTGTCCACTTTAAGATGAAATGGGAAACAGGACCTGTAGCCACTTGCATATCTTATGCTAACACATATTGGTGGTTCATAACATTTATCTTAAGCTTTTGTTATTTGAACATTTGTTTATTTACACATCTCTTCTCAAATCCTCCCTCCCCTACCTTCACCCATACACTTGGCAGGTGGAGACGTGTTATTTACACTTTATTTTAATACCATTTGTCAGTTTGGTGCTCAAATTGTAGTTATTTGAGAAGACCCTAGCTCTTCTACAAGCCAGTGAGTTTGCTGAAGTAGGAATTTCTGCTTGGTTCACCTTGTCATCTCCTGTAACTTCTTTTTAAAAAATTTTCGGTTGATACGAATATAGATATGATTAGGTTACATCGTTTGCATTTGTAAGGTAAAGTCCAAGTTGTAGCTGTGGCCTCTCCCCAGGAAGTGTGCCATTGTGTCAGTTAGGTGGGAACTTACCGAACCCCCTCCCTCTTCTTGAGTTTAATTTGAGTTTATTCTCTCATGTGCACACATTGTTGTTAATCTACTAGTTTCAACTTAGCGAGCAGGTGTAATGCTAGTTTTTTCATTCTTGTGATACTTAGGAGCGTGCCCCCCAAATCCATCCAAGTTGTAACAAAAGATACAAAATTTTCATCTTTTTTATGGCTGAATAGTACCATATACACCACAGTTTATTAATCCATTCATTCATAGGTTGAAGGGCACTTGGGTTGTTTTCACATCTTTGTGATTACAGCTCTTGGGTTGCTGTAAACATTTGAGTGCTAATGTCCTTATGATAAAAATGACTTTTTTATTTTCTTTTGTTTAGATACCTAGTAATGGGATTGCTGCCCCAGATACTGGGGTGGATGCAGAGAGAAGGGAGCACTCCTGCACTGTTGGTGGGACTGTAAACTAGTACAGTTGTTATGGAAAGAAGTATGGAGAGTCCTCAAAAATCTAAAAGTAGACCTCCCATTTGATCCTAGAATCCTGTAACTTCTTATGCAGTGCATTGAAGATAGTAGGTCTCCGGGCCTATTTATCAGATGGTGAATGAAGACAGAATCCCGGCGGGAGCGGACTGTGTCTCTGATCCATAGTGGACTACGTCTCCGGGTCCTTGCTGTGTTATTTGGAGACCCGGGTGTTTTCTGGTCTCAGTGGGCTGTCAGGCTGTGACATGACCTATGCTTGGAGTCTTGAGAAACCCTCTCTGTTGCTGAAGCCGTTGGCCTAGGCCTACTGTGTTTTTCAGGTTTTCTTTCTGGAAAGCTCAGGACGTCTATAAATCGCTAAGCAACCCCCTGTTATATGCCTTAGTGAAAAGCTTCTAGAATTGCTCTGATGTGAGAATAATGGAACAGCAGGCCACACTGAGAATGCTTTTCCAGTCAGAAGGTTGTTGGAATACCCCTATTTTAGGTGGATTCAGATCAGAGTGGGCACTAGAAAGCGTTGCTGTGTGACAGTGTTTTGCCTTCACAGAGGGCTATTGTTTGATTGCCCAATGACGGTGAGAATGGCAGTAAAGACTTTGCACTTGGCTGTCTCCTTCACCCCAATCAATAAATCCACTGTTTCAGACAGCATGCGTGACAGATCCATCAATGAGGGCTCGGCCAGGGATAGGAAGGTGTTGGACACAGCAGTTCAGTAGGGATGGACATTCAGACATGGACAAGGCCCAAAACCTGATGAGTGCAAGGATTTTTTTCCTTAAAACAAATAAACAAACAAATAAAAAAAACTAGGAATATGAAACCCTTCTTCTCCCAAGGGTCTTAACATTGGTGTTCATGGGGACTCCTCCTTGCTCTCTGGTTTTTCCCTCTTCCTTGCTGCCCCAGAAGACCAAGCTAGTCTAAAAATCTGGGGGCTTTTCTAAGTTTTTTAAATAGTAGCACAGTGCCACTGCGACCACATTAAGCTGTTATTTTCACTGTCATCTCTAACTTGTAGTAGTGCTTGGTAATTACATGGTGCTTTCCTTCTGCAAGTCTGTAAACACAATGTTAGTGTTAACTCTTACTCTCAAAGCACCTCTACACAGAGAGGGAGATTGCACGTGGCCTTGGTGCTTAGGCGTACATTGGTCTGTTTATGTCTCATCATGGTATCTTTTTGTAAAGAGGGAAGAGCTGGTAAAGTGGCACCCACTTTTAAGGATGGTATTCAGTGAAGTTATTCTTTGTGGGAAATATCCTTAGAATCTGAAGGATAAGCCTCCGCTGACTTCAGCAAGCAGATACTCCTGGCCTCCGCAGTACAGCCAATTGTTACTATTTTTGACTACAGATTAGACTGTTGGTGTGGTTTGGAAATGTTTTGTCTTTTAAAGAATGCAGAGTTTTGTTTCTGACATACGTTATCAGCTCCTGGTATTTAAAAGGGAAAATCTATCATTTGTCTTGGGTAGCTTTTTTTACAGGTCTTTCCCTCCTCTCCACTCCTCTCCTCTTCTTTTTTCTTCTGAGACAGTGTCTCACTTTGTCACCCCTCTCCCCACCCCCATAGAGTGCTGTGGTGTCATAACTCACAGCAACCTCAGACTCTTGGGCTCAAGCAATTCTTTTGCCTCAGCCTCCCAAGTAGCTGGGCCTATAGGTGCCCACCACAAGGTCTGGCTATTATTAGAAGCTGGGTCTCACTCTAGCTCAGGCTGATCTTGAACTGGTGAACTTAGGTGATCAGATCACCTCAACCTCCCAGAGTACTGGGATTATAGGCATGAGCTACCTGGCATGTTTGTTATTTCTTTTAAAGTTCATTCTGCATAAAGATCTATTTTTTTCCCTCCTAATATTCCTTTTCTCCAAAGAGTGGAATACCAAGTAATTTATACTAGTGAATTTCAAAAGACAGACTAGATTTTAAAGAGACTTATGAAGCCAAACAAAAAGATGTTCCAGTTTTAGATTTCTTTAATCATAGATTATTTAATCTTCAATCTTTAAACATTTGCTTCAGTGAGGCATTATGATTTTAATCTTTTCTGCAAGTATAATCATTATCCCATTTTAAAAATCTATTGGAAAATTGCATTTTTAAAGCTTCTATAGTACAATAAAATATGTTGAATGTTCTGTTTTTGTTTTTCGATTTACTTATTTTGTCTTTAATGACAACCTATTTAAAGTGGGAGTCTTTAAGTGGCAAAATAACATGATAACGTGTCTTCACTAGTAATTTAATACTTGGATATAATGAGTTTATCTGAGAATTTCATTAAAAACAGCAAGGTGCCTGAACACCAAAGCTGAGATATTTTTAATCACAGAATTATAGTAATTACACAAATCCCAAGATTTTCATCTCATGGAAAAGGCTTCCAGGGCTAAGCATGCACTTTAAACTTAGCGCTAATAACTGTGTATTGTTCTAAATTATAGCAGAGAGACTCCACAGGCCCGGGGGAATATTAGAGAGAAGATTATGTGTCGTGTTTTTAAGGACAATTGAGAAATAAACTATTTTTGATAGCATGGTGGTATCTCTAAGAGGCATCTCCTGGGTAATAGAAGAGGAATTTCTGTGTGTAGACATACCACATAGAGGTAAATATTTAAATAGAGTCAATGCAGCTGTAAGCATTTGCTGTGTCTTCAGAGAAAAAAAGCTCTCTCTTTTTTCCCAGGGGTCTTGAAGTTGCTAATTAACTGGGAGAGATGCCTTTTTCCGATCAGTAATTGGTACAGACCACTGGTAAATGAAATGATTATTGGCCCAGAACCTGACTTTCTGGGTTGGGTGAAATACTATATAAAGAATTATTTAGTTATTTGGGGGATTATTAAAAATGCCAAGTTTTTGTAAAATTTGAAAGGCGCTGTATTCTTGGGGAACTGGTCTGAAAGAGGAGTGTCATAGAAAGATACATCAAGCTGGGCACAGTGGCTTGTGCCTGTAATCCTAGCACTCTGTTTGGGAGGGTGAGTCAAGAGGATCACTCAAGGCCAAAGGTTTGAAACCAGCCTGAGTAAGTGAGACCCCATTTCTACAAAATATAGAAAAATCAGCCAGCTGTAGTCATGTATGTGTAGTCCCAGCTACTTGGGAGACTGAAGCAGAAAGATCACTTGAGTCCAAGGTTGCAGTGAGCTGTGATTAGGCCACTGCACACTCTAGCCTGGGTGACAGAGTAAGACCTTGTCTGGAAGGAAGGGAGGGAGGGAAGATGAAAGGGATGGGAAGGAAAGAAGGAAGATGGATACATTTAGATGGTCTTAAAAAATGTCCCTAAACCATAAATTTCAATTGATCTATTTTCTGTTAATCATTCTTTAATTTATTTTTCCTGGCTAAGATGGGTAGGGGGAGACAAAGAAAGGGCATTAATGGAGAACTGAAGAGGTAGGGTGCTGGAGGACGTGGAGAAGGGTGGGGGAGGGAGGCAGGGTGCCCCAGGAGACAGGCCGGGCCGTCAGGTGGGCCCCTTCCTTCTCACAGGGCTTTGGAGTTGAGCTGCCAGGATGTGCAAACGGTCCTGAGACTGATCTGAGTATTTCTAATGAGCTGTCAGGATGTGGCACTATTTGTAGAGGCTGCAACAGAGACATGCTTGGGAGTTAAGTCCCAGTAGGACAGTATTACCAATCTGTGTTCATTCTAGGGGGATCTTCTCTTTCTAAGAAACTCATTTTCCCCTGTCTGCAAGCAGAATTGCAGTGTCAGCTGGAACAATTGTCCCCTGATTCTGTTACTACCCGAACCACTCACAATTATTGTTTCCATATTTGAACATCTGGTGCTTTTCCACTTCCCAGTCAGAAAGGCTGAGAAAGCCTTCTGAGGCACCGTCGGGCCTGGCCTGAGTGGTGAGTGCCCACAGGCCCATTCACAAGGAGCTCATCTAATCACATCCACCCACCACAGACAGGTCCTAGCCCCAAAGTCCCCTTTGGCCAATTTCATTGTCATTCAAGTTTTGCTTTTCCTGCATTAACCATCAAAATGTGTGCCACTGTGGAGAATTTACAAGTTACAAAAAGAATAGAGAGAAGCAGGAAACTCACTCGTAACCCTTCCACCCAAAGAGAGTTAACTGTGGTTCCCGTTTATGGTGTTCCTTCCATGCTGTTTCCTGTGCCCTTTGTTCCATGTATGTATTACCCACCAGGCGCACACACTTCTGTGTGGTTGACAAACTTTTGATCACATTGACTCATGTATCCTAAGCATTTTCCAGAAACCTCACGGGAGGCCTATTGGATATTGATTGCTGCAGGGAACATAAAGGTGTTACTAATTTGATTAAGTGTGGATGTCATTTGTGTCTCCTCCTAGGTCCCCCCTTGTGCTCAGCTGCCCGTCAGGAAGACTGTGGTGAGAATGAAGGAGACTGGGAGGTTCCACTTACCTCTTCGCTTCTGCCTGCAAGATCAGCCTTTCCAAGTAGGGCAGCTGTTCCGTGTAGTGGTGGACCCCCAGGGGCAGGACACATTCTAGAAGGAAATGGATGCAAGCAGCTCCGGGGGCCCCAGACGCACGCATCCTGCGGTCTAGCCCAGGGAAGCCCTTCGGCACGGGCCCTGGCATTTCTGAGATGCCACCGGTGCTGGACGCATGGCCCATTCCTGAATGAGGATGCTTCGCCGGGGGCTGCTCGCGTGGGTCTCTAGGCTGGTGATTTTGCTGGTGCTGTTCTGCTGCGTCGTCTCTGTGCTCTACATGTTGGCCTGCACGCCGAGGGGTGACGAGGAGCAGCCGGCGCTGCCCAGGGCCAACGGCCCCACGGGGAAGGAGGGCTACCAGGCGGTCCTGCAGGAGTGGGAGGAGCAGCACCGCAACTACGTGAGCAGCCTGAAGCGGCAGATCGCGCAGCTCAAGGAGGAGCTGCAGGAGAGGGGCGAGCAGCTCAGGAACGGGCAGGACCAGGCCAGCGACCCTGCCGGCCTGGGGCTGGACCGTGGCCCCCCGGAGAAAAGCCAGGCGGACCTCCTGGCCTTCCTGCACTCACAGGTGGACAAGGCGGAGGTCCACAGCGGGGTCAAGCTGGCCACCGAGTACGCCGCTGTGCCTTTCGACAGCTTCACCCTGCAGAAGGTGTACCAACTGGAGACCGGCCTGACGCGCCACCCCGAGGAGAAGCCCGTGAGGAAGGACAAGCGGGATGAGTTGGTAGAAGCCATCGAATCAGCCCTGGAGACCCTGAACAGCCCCTCCGAGAGCAGCCCCAACCAGCGCCCGTACACGGCCTCTGATTTCATAGAAGGTTGGCGTTTTGTGGAGTGGGGGGCAAAGTGGGAGAAAAGGCATCTGGGGGTCCTGGCACCCAGGAATTCAAGGCTGGAGTGAGCTGTGATTAGGGCACCTGCATTCCAGCCTGGGAGACAGGGCAAGACCTTGTCTCAAACAAAAACAAACAAAAGAAAAAGAAAGAAAGATGCATATTCTAGAAGGCATTATAAAAATGTCCATAAATTTCAGTGTATTGGCAGCTGCTCTGGGATGGCTGCTGGAAAGTTTTCTGTGGGCCACAGATACCAAAGGTATAGCATGGATTTTTATTTTTCAGAAGCATGTGTTTCCACTTACTTTCTCCTGGAAGCCACAGTCGTTTAGTAGACAGTTTCATTGTTCTTGGGCAGAAGTTACAACTCCTTGCTCTTGTATTTTTTAAAAAAAGAAATAAAACATAAATATAAAACATTGAAACCCAAGCAGAATAGGATAAGCAATTTTAAGCTCCTCTTCTCACAAGCACTTCTATTAATACAGCCAGGTTGCCAAGCCCATGAATAGAATAATTGCAAACTTGTAATATTGCTTGTATTTGTACCAGGTACTGTCCTGGGAACTTTATACTTACCAATTTTCTTTTCTTTTCTTTTTACTTATATTATTTTGAATTTATAATTTAAAGTAAATACCGCAGAAATTCTACCTAACAAATGCAAACATTGTACCCTCACATTAATCTGAAAACAAAAAAATTTAAAGCTTACTATATGTCAGAGATTATACTAAGTCATTTATATGGATCAATTTATTTAAGTTTTACAACAACCCATTGAGGTGAGATACCATTACTACTCGATCTTACAGAGGACCTCACTAAAACAATCTTGCCAAATCACATGGAAACTGAACTGGAATTTAAGCTCAGGCTCTCTGTTTTCCAAGACTATGTTCCTAATTATTACATATAACTTACCAATTTTCTTTTTTTTTTTATTGTGTGGGATTTGTTGAGGGTATAAAGAATTAGGTTACACTGATTGCATTTGTTAGATGAAGTCCCTCTTATAATTGTGTCCTGCCCCTAAGGGGTGTGCCATATACCCTTACCCCCGTCCTCTCTCTCCTCCCTTCTCCCCACTCCTTCTTTCCCACTAATTTTTTTTTATAATGACTCCATGAGAAAATGATGAAATGGAGGTATAGATTAATTAAGTAAATACTTAAAGTTGCTCAGCTAGCAAGGGGCGGAGCCAGGATTTGAACTCAGGAAGTCTACCAACAGAGCGCGTACCCTTAACCTTGTCTTGTATTGTACAAATTCTCAGAGCACTTGGAAACTAAGGAGATGATGGTTCAGTTTTGTTCACAGGCATAGGACAGCTTAGTATTAATTTGTGTCTTATTTTATTAATTGTATATTTTATTTTATTATTTATTTATTTATTTTTTTTAGAGATAGGGTCTCACTTCATTGTCCAGACTGGAGTACTATGGCAATATCGTGGCTCACTGCAGTCTCAAACTCCTGGTTTCAAGTGATCCTCCTGCCTCAGCCTCCTGACCAGCTGGGACTACAGGCACATGCCACCATGCCCAGCTTTTTAAAATTTTTTGTAGAGATGGGAGTCTCACTATGTTCTCCAAGCTGATCGCAAACTCTTAGCCTCAAGTGAGCCTCCCACATCAGCCTTGCAAGGTGCCTGGCCTGTGTCTTATTTTTGAATACAAAAGCCTTATCTAGTTGCTTGGAAGACAGTGTATTCGTGTATTCTTATTAGCTGACCTTTTGATATCAGTTCAGAAATCAACTAATAATTTGGAAGATGAGCCTGCATTTGGTTTTCTCCATTTCTGAATAGGCTTTCCTTCATCTCATCCAGGAATATAACTGGGTCCAAATAACCTAGGTCTTGCAACCACCAAATTGTGGACTTAGATGTAAGAAAGACTGTCTTTAATTATATCAACCCTCCCCTCCCCCCGCTGTTATGCATGCCTGTTCTCTTTGGGTATTTTCTCCTCTTATGCTTTTTTCCTACTTTATACAGGAGCCATAAATTTATGTCAATTCAGTGTATCCTTATTTTTCATATACCTAGAGCCAGGTAAAGAAATCTTTTACAAGATCAAGCTTTTGGAGAGATGATATTGTTTTATGTTTACTCATTTATGTGAGATATTAAAAATGTCTAGAACTTTCGGCAGTTAAGCAGTATAAGCACATGGTGAGCGCTCAGTAAGAGCTCAAAATACGATGAAGCAACATCACATTTTACGGGGCTTTACAGTTTATGAAACATTTCCACATACATAATCTTGCTGGATGACTCTTAGAGAAAAATCATTATTATCATTTTTTAAAAATTCCTGGTTGCTACTCTTCCCAGGGGATGCTGCATAGAGCAGCCCAGATGCAAAGCAGTTTCAAAAGAACTTGATTACAAATCGATGCCTACAATTTTGAATGTTTGACCTTGTGATTTTCAATCAGCATTCATATTTGAAACCTCTGTCTGAGCATGGTATCTTGATACCCAAGGCGTGTCTTTCTCAGCCAATGGTGACACCAGCCTCTGTCCCTGTGTAGATGGGCCCTGAGGTTTGGCCAACTTTCTGTTATAGACATTCTCATCATAACCACCCGATGTTTTTTTTACACGCAGCACACAGCTGGCATTTTAAGGCAGATTAATCCACATGTATCTCCCCAATTTGGTGAAAGTCAAGTCATGTGAGTAAATAAGGATAAACGCTTTAAGTATATGTATGCAGATTTAAGCATCATAAACAGCACAGATTACCTCACTTCTAACAATTCCTATCAATAGCACAAGGTTGTGGAGGGAATGTTACATTCACAGAAAGTGGGACGTCATGGCAGGTCCCCCCAGTTACAGGAAGCTTCAGGGAGGTAGAATTATATGCACTATAAAAGTAACTTTGAAAATGGTGATTTTTCAAAACAAAGTGGTGTTTCTGCCACCGCAAAAATTCTATCATCATGAAGATAACTGTTCATCCAGGAGGCTATAAATCGTGATTCTAGCTTCAGAGAGATGGTTAGCCTGAATTATACTCGAGGACCTTTTTAATCCTGTTTCTACACGATCCAGGATCCTTTATCTACACCTAGTGAAGGAGAAGGAAAGAAATGGAAAAGGCCTGATTTGAGATCTTTTATAATGAGTGAGAACAAGCGATAGGACCCTAGAAGGGTAGAATAGATCTTTAAACTAACTTGTTCAGGTTCCTAAACATAGAGTAATTTTGTGTTTGGGGTTGCAGTAGTCCAGAAGGTAGAGGGATTTTGCAACAGTCCCAGGAAAATCTTAGGTGAGAAAATTGTAGAGGCATGTTTTGCACTCTCAGAAAGTTCTCGTCTAAATGAAGGCAATCCACTTGCTGAACCCTGAACTAATGTGATAAAGGCGAGGAGTCTTTGTGTTTAAGGAATAATAAAAGCCTGTGGCGTGCCTCCTGATGATAAGAGCTGACTATGAGGCAGGCGGCACCATGACCCAAGCATAGTGAGCTGTGTGGCTTTGACTCTTCAATGCTGTAAGACTCAGTTTCCTCATCCATCAACAAGAGACTTGACCTAGACCTCCCCTCACGGCCCTATGCAGCCCACCCTCTAGGTCTGTCTTATCTGCAAAATGTGAAGCCCTGCTTCCACTTCCTTTATTCATAGGTTTGCCAAGAAGCCATCTCTAGGGGTTATTCATAGGTTTGCCAAGCAACCATCTCTAGGGGTGCCCTGTCATCTACTCTGCAGGGTGACCCAGGCCAACCCACCCACTTTTTATTGTACTGCTCTGTAAAGGGAGGATTCTGATGTTAATAGATTATTAATAAGGTCTTATCTGTGACACTTGGAGAGGGAGAATACCACACAGATAACTATCTAATTTATCTATATTGATTTAATTATTATTATGTGAGGCCTTGAAGTTCTCAGCCAGCATGTCCAGAGAGGCAAGGGTGGCAGAACTTGGCAGAATGGACATTCTGATCACCCGTCGCTCTGCTGTGTGTGTGCTGAATGGCCGCATCGGTTTCTATTTTGCGTGTGAAGTTTGGAACAGGCTTGTGTGATTTTAGGTCCCTCCTCTCTTTCTCGTCCTTCTATCTTATCACCTATCTCAGATGCCCTCATTTGTTCGCTGATGCTTTAAGTTCTTTTAAAGAAGAAAAATGCTTTCATACCAAAATTAAAGATAAGAGGATTAAATCCTAAGAAATGGTCGGAGGCTACACTTTGTAGAGTGA
>CAUYQV010026668.1:0-39009 GCA_963574575.1 Galagoides demidoff | reverse complement strand
AGGCTTGAGCTACCAGACCTGGCCAGGAATGGCTGATTTTTAAAGTCATTTCCTAAGTATTGCAATTATGATTCCAGCTAATTGCTGTCTATCTCTTTTTCAAGTATCATAAACTAGTATCATGGATCGTCACCACATTTTTAGAGTCAAATTTCTCATATGGGTCATAAGGTACATAATTGTCTTGGGCACGTAGGTTTCATGCTAATGATTCTATTATTGACTCAGTTAAAGACAATCTTGTTATGACATGAAAACTAGGTGCTTCACCTTGCTCTGTTCAGTTCCCTCAATTGATAATCAAAATATATTTCTCTCTGATTGTCTTACAGAGGGGACAATTGTGTTATGATGTTAGCTGTAATCAACTATGGAAAACTGGGCCGACAATACACTGTTTCCTATTTCCAACTGTTCCTTCCGTTAGGGTATATTTGGAGTATGGTAGGAAAGGGGTAGAAACCTTATAATAAAAAACTGATGTTAAGATGATTGATGTATCTGGCAATGACATACCAAGACAGAAAGAAACAGAGGATAACAGGCAGCAGACATGATGGTATAGTAATCAAATGTATTGAAAAGAGTGGCCAGGAAAACAAGAGCTAGCCAGAAGTTTGATCTGCATCCAGAAAAAAGAGCTTGATGGTAAACAACTTATGAGAGCACAAAATTTGCATGCTCTCTAGCTTTTGCTTCACAAAAAAATAAATTAAATTATAAACATGCGTGCACTGGTTATTTGAGTCACAAGCATTTTCCATAGCACAGGATTGCTATCGTGTTCTACTGTGTTTGTACAGCCAAAATGTAAATGCTTAATGCAAATTCAATGTATATATGAAATTAAAATGAGTAGTTAACAATATGAGTCCAGCATTTATTTATATCTGCCCTTATATACTGATGTTGACACTCTATGAACAAAGAAAACTAGTACACAGCTTGGACACTTGTAGCATATCTCACAGGAGAATCCTTAACCCAGAGACATTTAACTCCTCCTTAAAGTCGCCAAATGGCTGGGATTATAACCTGGCTCAGCCATATTCACTGCTGTATCACAGTGGAAATATGGAGCTGCTAGGAAACAAAAGTATCACTAAGAAGAGGACTAGTGAAATCCAGGGAAACAGTAAATGATGTATTTCTTTTTATGGAAGCAAAAAAGATAAAGCATGAGATAAGACAGGGTCTTGTACAGAGCTGGGTGTGTTAGGAGGTTTAGAAAGGAAATATCTAAATTCCAATTCCAGGCACCTGTACTCCAAGTTCTCGCATATCATAATATCTGGATGTAAATTACTCCTCTTGCAGTAATTTAAAAAATAATAGCTCAATTTTCTCATCTTAATTGTTACTGATACACATCACTACAAAAAACAGTCCTCAGAGTTAAGTCTTGCTGAAATGATATACAGCTCATTAATCAGATTCTAATATGTGTGAATAGCCTAAAAAGGCATGGAGGCAAATTTTTAATGTGAGACATGGAAGATTGTGGGACAGCAAAGGTTTAGAGATTTTTTTTTCCCTAGATTTGTTAATAAAGTATATCACGTGGTAATTTTTACTTGTAAAAATAAACTGTACGGAATAATTGTGGATAAGAATGTTGCAAAGAACACATATGAGATAAGCCAATTTGTTACTATTTTTCACACCTATTCATGGATTTTATCACTGCTCTTTTCCTTTCACATATTTTCAATCCCCCTTGGCTTCCACTCTCTCTCTATCTTTCCTCTCTTCACAGATACCCCCCCCACACACACAATATTAGATCCATGTGAGAAGCTGAGAGTACTGCATGCCTCCATCTCTAAATACTTATGCATGTTAGCAGTAGAAAAGTCAGCACTGCAGTTATCAAACTCAGAATATGTACACATCACATTTTATCTAATTTTTTGTCAATCATACAATTTTGTCATTTAACTCAATTATGTTCTCTATGACATTTTCCCTTCCATTATTGTACTAACCCTAAATTCAGGATAATATGGTTGATGGAGAGATATAAGGAGATTTTGGAATTTGGTGTGAAGTCTTCTAAAGTTTGAGTGTCAGAGAGGCTTGCCCTGCTAGGCATCAAATTTTCTAATAGTCTATGTGTATGTGTATAAACATGCAGGTTATATACAGATTGTGTAACAGCACGAAGGACAGAATTCAATACAGTGGAGGGCTATTGATTTCAGCAACACTATGTTTTATCTGTAATATCTATCTAGAGTGATAAAACACAGAGGAAAAATGAAATAACTATATACATATATAAAACTATTCTCAGTACATTTGTTTTCTCAACCAAAGTGTTTATGGTTATTTACAAAATATTATTCTATTCATTATTAATCTACTTATTCAATTGGTGAACATTCATCGAATGTTCATTATATATTGGGGCCTGTAAAATAAGCTAAGGATATATTGATAAAGTCATAAGAAAGCTTCTTGCTGAGAGTAGCAGAAGATAAAATCAGGGAAAATCAACATAATGTAGTAAAAAGCATTGTAGGTCTTAATATGAAGGTTAGAATCCATTATATCACTAGAGAGATAAGTTATTACCATATTTTTAGGCAAAAGTAATAAAAAATATGATACTCAATATATTAAATATTTTATAATATGCTAGATGTCATTAATATCAAATAAATATAATAATAAACTGTTACATGGTTTGAAATCTACAGTGATTTATATTCTAAAAATGTAATTCTAGATACTGTTTAAAAAGTAGATTTTAGAATGTTTGTTCCATTGGCTACAAATATGCATACAGTTCTGCACTGTTATCCCCAGATATCATACGTTCTGAATTGCGTGCTCTTTATTTGCACTGTGTCTTCGCAACAACTCTCATCATCTCTATTTCTCTGCCCCTTCAATCTAGCTTGGCCTTGAGAATTTTGGCTAATAAAATGGGAGAAGGGTGATAGCGTTATAGATCTGAATCTAAGCCTCATAAGCCATTAGATATGATATCTCCCCTGGATTTTAGAGAATACGGTGGAAAGATACCTCAGTTAGCCAGAGAGATGACAAGACACGGGAAACAGAGCCAGTCCTCTGAACTGAGGTTATCCTACATTAGCCACTGGCCCGCTGACTGCCAGATGTGAGTGTTGGCCTAACCAAGGCCAAAACTTCCCCACCAAGCCAAGCCAAGCCAAGCACATCAGAAACATCTAGCTGCTCTGTAGACTCATAAATACTTGAAAAATAATTTTATTCATGCCACTACATTTTTGGGTAGTTTTTTGTTTGTTGAAATCTAAATATGGCAAAGAAATAGTGTTACAAAGAAGCACAGTTAGGAAACTCTTATAGCAATGGAGGCCAATGAAGATTTTGTCATGAATCAGGAATCTAATATTAGAAATGAAGAAAAGAACAAATTTGACATGTTTAGAGATAAATTCAAAAAGACTTGTAGAATACTTATGGTTTGGATGTGGAAAACGACAATCTTCCACATTTGGTTACTAAATGTTATCCAAGATTCCTTTCTCTTTTACCTTCTATTCATAGAGTTTTCCAGGCATAAACTAACGGTGTGATATTTCTATAATATTGAAGCTGGCTGATGTTGCTTTACTGAGTATCAGTTTTTATTATTTCAGCATGAAAAATTAATTTCAAAATTAGTAGTTAAGTAACACTTCAGATCACTAAATGTTATGAAGAAAACACACTTCCTACTCATTAACATAATAATCCCTCACCTTTTGTGATAGCTCCAACTCTCCAACAGAAATGATTCTGAAGTCCGTTCCTTCCTGCAGCGCGGCGGCAAGATGATGGCTCAGATCTCCAAGAAGAGGAAGTTTGTTGCTGATGGCATCTTCACAGCTGAACTGAATGAGTTTCTTACTCGTGAACTGGCTGAAGATGGCTACTATGGAGTTGAGGTCCGAGTTACACCAACCAGGACAGCAATCATTCTCTTAGCCACCAGAACACAGAATGTTCTTGGTGAGAAGGGCCGAGGCATTCGGGAACTGACTGCTGTAGTTCCGAAAAGGTTTGGCTTCCCAGAGGGCCGTGTAGAGCTTTATGCTGAAAAGGTGGCCATCAGAGGTCTGTGTGCCATTGCCCAGGCAGAATCTCTGCATTACAAACTCCTTGGAGGCCTCGCAGTGCAGAGACCCTTCTATGGTGTGCTGCGATTCATCATGGAGAGTGGAGCCAAGGGATGCGAGGTTGTGGTGTCTGGGAAACTCCCAGGACAGAGGGCGACGTCCATGAAGTTTGTGGATGGCTTGATGATCCACAGTGAGGACCCTGTTAACTACTACGTTGACACCGCAGTGCACCATGTGCTGCTCCGACAGGGTGTGTTGGGCATTAAGGTGAAGATCATTCTACCTTGGGACCCTACTGGTAAGATTGGCCCTAAGAAACATCTGCCTGATCACGTGAGCATTGTGGAACCCAAAGATGATATACTGCCTACTACCCCTATCTCGGAACAGAAGGGTGGGAAGCCAGAGCCACCTGCCATGCCCCAGCCAGTCCCCACAACATAACAGGGTCACCTTGACAGATGCATCTGGAATCTGGATGTTGCCCTGTAAAGACCTTTAATAAACTCTTATAAAAAGACCAAAAAAAAAAAAAAAAAAAAGAAAGAAAAGAAAAGATTCTGAAAACATTGACATTTCTTATAAAAATTCTCTGTTTAGAAGGAAAATCCATGCTATTATTTATTTTAATTTTTTAACTGGGAATAGTATTATTTTTATAACTTTAAATTTATATTTATTTTCAAAATAAGTTATTAGTAAATGATTAAATGCATGTTTATGTATGGATATTTACTCATAGCTTTTTTGAGCCATCCTACAATATTAGTGGCACACTGCAAGCAGCAAGCTATTCATTTTTATCTGCTTTTAAATGGAAGGACTTTTACTTTTCACAGCTTTTTATATTATGATATCACAAATAATATACAGTTTTATCTCTTAGCAAGAAGCACAACAGGGAAAATTCTCTGTATTATTATTGTAACTCTACAAAATATAATTTCAATAGAGCAACAAACTTTCACAAAGTCGAAAATAAAATATGAATGAACTTTTGGTAAGTGCCTTTCCAATGCTTTGAAGAATATCACAACTGCCTTATAGTAAAACTGCTTCATTAATGGACTATTTAATTATAAATTCATTAGAACAATGATGTGATATTTCATTTCAATGTCTGAGATAGTTGATTTTATGTGTCAACTTGACTGTGCTACAGGGTAACCAGATGCTCAGTTCAACATTATTTGGAGCTTATCTGTGGTGGTGTTTCAGAATAAAATTACTATTTGAATCTGTGTACGGTACAAAGCACAGTCACCCCCTCCGCAACCCCACTCCAGCTGAAGTAGGCCTCATTCAATCCACTGAAGCCCTGAATAGAACAAAAGTCTGAGTAGGAGAAAATTCACTCTTTTGGACTAAATTTCCATTGGACCACTGGTCTTCTCCTGACTTTAAACTTGGCCTTCAATTTGGAGTAGGACATATACCTTCATCTTTATAGCTTTCAGCCCTTTGGACTTAGGTTAAAATTATTATTCCTAGAAATAGATAATTCAATCATCAAAAATTTAAAATATTACTAAACAGTCACCATAATAAATATTACCAATAATTCATCTTTTTGTGTTTAGTTAATATAAAGAATAAAATTGCTTAATTATTATTCTATGATTGAAAATATACAGTAAGCAACATTTTGTAAGTGTTAAAATACTACTTTCCAATTTTGTATATCATTTTATAAGCATTAGTTTATTGGCTATAAAACATCCCCCTTACATGAGAGAGCTAAAAAAGTTTATGTTAGAAGTAGAGAGTGGGATGGTACTGAGGATACCAGATACTGAGGAGGGTGTGTGAATGAGTGGAGATAAAAAGAGGTTGGTCAATGGGTACAAACAGTTAAATGGAAGGAGTTAGTTCTAACATTTGATAGCTATTTAGGGTGACTGCGTTAACAATAATATATTGTATTTTTCAAAATATCTAGGAGAGAGGATTTAGAACACTCTCACCACAAAGAAATGATAAATACTCTAGGTGAATGGATACCCTAAAAACCTTGACATGAGCATTATGTATTCTATACATATGACAAAATATCACAAATATTTCATAAATATGTATAATTTATCAATTACAAATAAAAAAAGAAATGACTCTATATAGATAAATATCACATCTGCTTAAGAAAAGGTAAGTACCAATGATTGGTATGAGAATTCTTTCCAGAGAGGAGAGGTTGGTTAGGAGAAAATATTTGAGCAGAGAAGAGAGTGATGAAGGTTTCCTCATTGTCTCACTCCCCTCCCTTCTATCTCCTCACTAGCTGCTGCCTCTTACTGTGCTCTACCTGGATTGAATCAGGAGGAGGGAAGAGTGGCAGAAGGTCTCTAAAGGGTTTTGTATGATTTATATGCTTATAATTTGGCTTTAATGCAGCTCAGTCTGCTGGGTGATTAAAGCTAAAAATGATTGTCTTAGAATACCATCCTGAGCTCTTTCAAGACCTTCTCTGGATCATTCTTTTCATGCTCATGCATTTTTTTTTCCCCCTAGCAGCCTACAGACTATGTCTCTGACTTGGATCTTAGGTTTCTTATTGGAAATGTCTGTTCCATAGCACTTCTGGGTGAACTACTCTCTGTGTAGTTCAATTATGGTTTAGATATTTTATAACATGCTATCAATGCCATTGGAGCTAGAATTTGATCAGACTTTTCTCTTTGTGCCCTGATTTATATGATGAGCACAACTTCTTCCTTTTAGGTTCCTTAGAATGTGTCCAACATCAGTCCAAATTTCTTATCCACCAAAAGGAGTGAATACCCCAGGGTTCCCTAGAAGCTCTTTTCTCATTGCTAGAGTTAAGGAAGAAGCATGAAGAGCCAGAAATGCGTGCACTCATTCAGTCACTAAAATATATTTATCAAATGACAGCAGACACTATGTATACCAGGAAACAAAATACTAATAAAAGACCTTTTCTTAAATTTGTGTCTTAGTAGGAGACAGGAATTAAAAAATATAAACATAAGTATATTCTATGGTTTTAAATAGTAATAAGTACAATAGAGAAATACAAAGCAGAGGAGGACAGGTTCTTATTAATTAGATGTCTGAATAAAATGTGAAAGAGGTTCATAATTGAGCCATAGAGGTATTGGGGGATATTTCCAGACTAATGGATGAGCAGGAACATATCTCTTGACATGAGCACATGTCTGCAGTGTGTAAGGAATGGCTGAGCAATGTGCCTTGGTCTGTAGAACATCTAAGGCTTTGGCTTCTACTTACTTGGTATCTGTGAGATGAGAATGAAATGAATAGAGAATAGGGTTATTTGACCTCACATTTCACAATATCATTCTAGCTGTTGGGTTAGTAATACATAAAAGGGAACACACATGAAAACAGAGAGACTGCCCAGGAAGGTGAGTAATAGAGAAATAAAGTAATAATCATAGAGTAACAAAGTGATAGAGAAACGATAATGGCTTGTACTAGGTTGGTTGATGGGGTTTTGCATGTACTTTGAAAGTAGAGACAAGAGATTACGTTAACACTCTGGAGATGAGATAGGGATGAATGGCAGATGAATAGTCAGCAGTGATTCCAAGAGTGTATAATTTGTGAAACTGAAGATACTAATTTACTATGATTAGAAAGACTGGAGGAAGAGATTTTCTGTATATATGAGATCTTTTGGACTTACATTTGAGATACCTAAGACTGACAGGACACACTGAACAGACAGTCACATATAATTATGATTTGAAAGTTTATGGGAGAATTCTGGATAGAAATGCATATATGACATTTTTATGTTTACATATGATATTAAATTGATTAATAAGGCATTAGGTTCACATAAAAAAAAGCTTAAGTTTTCCAAGGACTAAATCTAGACTATTCCAATATTCAGAAGGTTGTAATCAACAATGAAATTTTAAAAGAACCAAGAAGAAGTGGCCAATAAGATGGGAGAAAAACCTTGAGGATATTCTAAAACCCAAGTGAAAAAATAACATATATGTTATATATGTATATGAAAATATAGGAAAGTAGGAGAAATACTAATGATGATTAGTATATTTTGGAATATTGAGGGCATTAGAATCATTACTAGAGAAATATTTAAGGAAGAGAAATATACTTTGAAAGGGCTCAGTGAGTGTGGGATAAGAAAATTTATAAATAAACATTGCTTTTTAAAAAGAAATTTGAAGAAGAGATTGAGCAAGAGCTGGAGGAGAAAGTCACACACAAAAGAATTTTATAAAACTATAGTTTTCTTTTCAAAGAGAAAAAGTCCACTATATAGGGATAAATTGGCACTGCATTGCAATGTGGGCAGGGCGGAGACTGTGTTTACCAATTAGAAGAATTTGCCTTGGCCTGGAACATAGTTGATTCTCTCTAAATAACAGGAGTTTGAAGAAATTTGAAAATACTTGAAAAGTGAGCGAATAAATGGACTATGGAAGTATTTTTTGTAGGCTTCAGTCTGGGCCCCTTCCAGGTATTAACTTCTCCTGGAATCTCATGATTGATTTCCTGTCTCCTATTTACCTAATCTTTCCCCAGGAAGGAGGCGTGCTGGCAGAGGACTGGTGATAAAGACGGGGCAGTTGCTTTTTAGGGCCAGGGTTCGGTAAGAAAATTAAACATTACCTATGAGCGGTTATTATGATTCTATTTGTTTTCACTTGGCGTGAGAGGTGTGGTAATTGAGAATGTTTTCACTAGGAAGAAATTCAAGTCAGGTTAGTTTCTCTTTTTCTGTTTTTGTTCCAATTCAGAGATGCTACTTGACATAGAGCTGGAGAGAACACTTGAAGAATACTTGATTAAGAATTCTAGAGATAAATGATGTATAGAAATTAAATTTAAAAGAATCCCTTTTTGTTTATTTATTTTTCTTATGTATTGCCAGCAACCAACATATTAACATACTAGTCATTTAAAAGGAGATAAGCCCCTGATTATTTGGTTTGGGACCCTACTCCTGCATTGAGTCCAGGAAATATAAAAAGTCATTCCTGGCATAGTATAGCCCGAAGTAGTGACTGGATGCAAAGAATCATATTTACAAAAATGATTAATTCCTCACTCAATGTGTAGTTTTCATACTTGGTCTTTGGAAATATTTTGTGGTGACTGGGAATAGAAAACATTCCAGTGTTCAGAGGCCTTCTAGAAAAACACTATCTCGTTATCACTTGTTAACATATGCATAGTGTTTGGAAAGGTCATGTAGAAAATTTCACTAACATGTCTCATCTCAACTTCATTTGTTCTAGGCTCTACTGTTAATTATTTTAGGATATCCAAAAGACTGTTTTGTCCAGAGTTCAAGATAACCTATAGATTTAAAAATCTTTTGAAGCAGTATTAACTATTTTACACCCACTCCCCCCAGTCACAGTGTTTGGCTAACTGACTAATTTAATGATTCTCATCAAGAAAGGTTGCATAGGTATCAATGAGGATACTGCTACACATGTTAATATTTGATTTGTGCTTTTAATTTTTGATGGTATCTCTCTTTCTTTATCTCAATCCTTCTATTTTATTTCTTTCTGCTTAATTCTATCATCATTATGAATATTCAATAACAAATCATATACACTTGTGAATTTTAAATGAGTTCATATGAGAACTAATTGAGACTTTCAATATGCTTACTGATAGAGAATTCACACATTGGAATAGAAAGCAATCTTTATCTCTTAAAGCTTAACAATCCAATTCTTGTTTTTGTGAAGGAAAAAGAAAGAAAACAAAAACAGCAATTGCCCTTTGATGGTATACAACCATTTGTTTTATTTCCCTGTGGAGAATTCATATAGAAGTGCAAGGACAACAAATTGTCAGGTTCAAATAAAAATTTATGTCTTAAGATAAAAACAAGAGGAACTATAATCCACATAGATCTTCTCAGGAGAAGGCCGCCTGTTGATCTTACTGTAAGTGGTAATACTATGTGGTCCAAAGTTCCCATGAATTAATTATGTTCTTGACATATTGTTGGGAACCAATTGCCAGCTTTCTCCCACACTAAAAGTTTTAGATGTTCAGTGAAATAAGAAGCAAACTATCTTACCTTCATTTTTAAAGTCTCAGACATTTTTAAAATAAAAATGTTTTTCTTAGTCTTTGATTTTTTTTAACATGGAATACTATGAAAGATAATTTGTTATTTCTTCTACTAATTATATTCTCCTAAGTGAACTATTAGAATGTGATTTCTTTCCTTAATATCTGTTTTATTATTGAAGCTAGCACTATTTTTCTAGCTTTTGAAGCAGATATCTTGGATCATAAATCACTATCTTTGCTCAAAGAATCACTTCATCTTAGCCAAAAGGCAGAGAAGTGATAAAGAATCACCAAGACTCTTGTTTCTCTCATGAACTAACTCTTTTTAACTATCACTTAACTTGATTTCTGTTGTCATAACCATTTCTGTATTTTTATTTTCTCTATCTTGCTGTGGGGTTTAAAATAAAACACTTTATTATGAGAATTATAATTGATCTTTGTTTCACATCACCAATTCAGATGTATATTTTGAATCATTAGGGGTGATTCTGAAATCACATTAATCTATTCAACAGCTTCAAGTATTCACAAGCACTGCCCTAATTCCAGTATCTTTTCCACAAAAGTGGTACACTCAGGTAATTAAAAATTGAATCTAATGAGATCGCTCCCTTGGTATTGTATTGTTTGAAATGCTCTTTGAATAAGTGAGAGCTAAGAGTACAAATGATCTTCAATATTATTTAGAGATGACTGAAATAAACATACTCAGAAAGGATAAGATTTGATAGTACAGAATGGCTTCCTTAGAGATAAACCACCCCAAATCTAGCTATTATGGGATAGTGAGGAACATTCTTCATCTACCTTCTAGTCGAGTGCAAATTAATAAAGTACTTAATTAAGCTCCTCGGTATTTTCAATGTGAAATGGTAAGAATATGAATCAAAATTAGTAATTTTTCTTTTCTTGTTTTTTCTATTTCTGGACTTTCACTTCCAAAAATGCCCACAATACATAAGAATGTGATGGAAATATTAAGGTTCTTTTATCAGAATCAGCTATCTTGGCTTTTAAACCCAAAAAAACATGTGCCTTCATGCTACTACTGTTGAGATTACACCAACTTAAAACAACAGAATTTTGAACCTGAAACAGAGTAGAAAGCATTAATATAACAGCGAGAGGAGGAGTTTGGATTTGAGTCCATTCCACTAAAAACAGATTGCTTATGTTTTTGTCAACTATGTTGGGCATATTCTTAACTCTTTCTCTTCTCTATGAGTGTTCTCTCTTTGTTCTTTCTCAGTTGACTTCTCCTTTTAACCCAACTATACTAATTGACTTTGTATCAATAGTAACTGATCATATCATCCATTATAATCCAGACATTGGTTTGGTGCTTGAAGTACATTATTTAAACTTATTCTTATATCAATCTGAATGATTATAATTTTAATTGTTATCAACCCCAAATTAATATTTTCAGCAGAGCACCCAAGTACTTATCAAATATCAAATAAGTACTAGCGATATTGGTTTAGAGTTTGAGAAATGAATTTAAACTGAAGTAGGGGTATAAGTCCCTTAGCATATTATTATAATTCATGTCATGGTAGAGTATGCAAACATTCAGGGGGAAGAAAATGATGGAGAAAAGATGAGGACATAGAATGGATCACTATATATTTTCAACATTTAGGGATCATTTGGAAGAAGAAAAGCAGTAAATAAAAATTGTAAGAGATTATCATTTACTAGAAACATGTAGAGATCGACAAGGTATCATAGAAACCAAACAAAATGAAAGAAAAGAAAAGAAAGACACCCGACTACGCTAAGCAATTTCAAATGGTCCATGGATTTCAAGTAATATAAGAATATATGACTATATAAATGTACGTGCTCTTATATAGCGTAGTATAGGATGATAATAGTAGACTACCTTTTGCATAAATAAAATGGAAATAAAATTTATAGAAACACAATAGCTAAAGATAATTAAATATTTTCTTAATATTTGACTAAAGAAATGTGCAAAAAACAACAAATGGAACTTAACTTACATATTTAATAAAGTTGATTTCACATATTATAAGTTATACATTTTGAAATAGAAAGTATCTATGAAACATGTAAATGTTGTTATCCATTATATTACCAAGACAATCTCAATAGGTTAAACTTTTGTATCACATTATTAATGAAGCCGTGTCATAAAATACAAAATTAATAAGTAAATGTTAATTTTTAGTTATATTTTAAAGAATGAATTCCATTTAAGTGAATCAAGTAATTTAAAATGTGATGATACATTTTCATGACAAAACTCATTTGTCTCTGAATACCTCTTGAGTGAAATTCAAATATAAATTAAATTACAAGATAAAAAAGCAAATCTATTCAAAATTAAATAATATCACTTGTAAAAATCAATGGAAAAATCTAAAAATAAAGAAGAATATATAAATACATTAGAAGAGCAATATGTAAGGGCTGTGTATATTTTATTTTATTCATTAGAAAAATAAATTTTAGTGTTAAAAAGTCTTTATATTAACAGTTTATACTAGAGAAAATATAATGATAATAGTATAATATCTTGATTTCAAATAAGCTATTGCCACAATGAATAAAAATTCTTTTCCTCAGAGTTAATCTTATATAAGAACATATCATTTATCAAATTAAGAATCTCCATCTGAAGCCACTAGATGAATAATACTGTTTATAAGAAATTTCGCAGTAAATGATGATTAAGGAAAGATTGATAATATTTCCATTTAATTTATTCAATCCTATACATTACTAGGAAATAAATAAAAGACAGAAATATCAGACAAAAAATGAAAATGTCATCTTCATGAATAATATATGAATAATTGCTTCCCTGGATCCAAGAGAATCATGTTGATAGTGTTAATTCTTCTATAATCATTGCCAATCATTACACAATTCAATAAACAATTCAAAAATATAATTTAAAAGATATCTAGTTTTAGTAGCCAGCAAGAACAGGATTAGAGTTACAGGTATTTATACTCTGGTGAACAGGAGACAGTGGGGAATAAAACAATGGTACAACAAGGTCCTATGTAGAGAAGAGGGTAATGGATCCTAAGTAAAGTTACAAAGCTAAACCTTTCTAGTAGGAAGAATATCTTTTTTGATGGAATTCCCCAGGCAACCAACCTGGGATGGTGGTCAAAAGGGGAGATGGCGCTGGAGAAAACACTAAACTTTCACACAAACTTAGCTCAGAAAAGCCTGAGAGCCTGGAGATCCATACAGTCTTTCATGTCAACTGGCGGCTCAAGACACTGCAACACCATTCAGTCTTTTCAGGGGTCTTTGATTGTACTCAAACTTCAATGTATATGTGCAGGAATGCAGACAGGGTAGTTAAAGTTAAAAATAGAAAGCAACCCCAGGAATGTAAAGTAAAAGTCAATGATTGAGTAAATAAGAACACAGGGTGATGGGACATCTCAAACAGAAGATAACTTACGGGGAAGACAGGAGTAGGGGAAACAAGGTTTATCCGTTCTGGCAAATGCCTTAGCTTCCCTAATCTAAACTGCTGGTCTGGAGTTCAAAAGTTAAAGCCTGTCTAAACTGCTGATCCCCCATGCAAGGAATTCAGACATTCCCCTGACTGGGCTGCCTCCATGTGCCTTTCTTTTGGGGGGAGGTCTCTATGAAGGGGGTGCAGGGATGACCCACCCACATGCTTTACCCTGAGTTGGGAGGCCTGTGAGGAAGTCAACCTAGCTACTTCCCCTAACCCTACAATTTTTCTACCCAGGAGAAGAGTGAGTGTGAAATTCAGGTGACAGATATTGACAAAGTATGGTGGAAAATACAAATGCATGTCAAAGGTACAAAGAGTCACACATTTATTAGTATGTATTAAAGATCACATCTCAAATCATAGAGAATTTAGACAAAGTAATTGTCTGTGTTTGAAAACTAATTTTAAAAAATAAGTCACCCCAGAAACCCAATAATTCCTAAATATATTGAAAATTTAAATATCATATGTTTCCTTCTACTCATGTAAAAAAATACTACAAACTGACTTACTAGCTTCAAACAACAGAAATGTATTTATCTTACTGTGCTGGCTCTCCTTCTCCAAAATGGATCAGCAGAGTTATATTCCTTCTGAAAGCTCTACACAAAAATCCATTTTCTTGTCCTTTCCTATTTCTAGAGACTGTCAACATTTCTTGATCCCTGAATCACATCTGCTTTGGTCATCAAGGTCTTCAATTCTTCTTTGACTCTGAAACGTCTCTCTACCCCTTATAAGGCTTTGTTTGGTTATATATGACCCACTCAGATAATTTAGGATAATTTATCTGATTCAATCCTTAACCTAACCATGTTTAGAAAGTCCCTTTGATTATGGAAGGTAACACATTTATAGGTTTTGTGTAAGAATGTGTGGATATTAATGAGTGGCCTTTATTCTATCACATATATAAAAATAAATGAGAAGAAAATAGTCGAAGTCCATATTCATATTCTTAAACATTTATTACAGAATCTCAATATAAATTATATTCAGGAAATTAAGTTTTATCATAATACAGAATTTCAAAAGTATAATTCTTAAGATCAGAAGCTTATGTCCCAATAGTACAATATTCTCAATCTATGAAAACAATACAGTAAAATATTTTCTTTCCTAATAATTCCATCTATAACAAAATTATCATCAGATTTCTAATATAGGAAAAAACAATACTCACAACAGTGCTGAGGGAAATGAAAAGTGATACTCAGTTAATTGTGCCTATCATAGCTAACAATAATTCTGAGGCTATATCCACTAATTCTAATCATAGAATTTACTTATAAAGTAATTGGAAAGAGTAAGATGTTTTTATAGAAAAACTTGTAACAAAGAACTACAGTATTAAACTACCTTTAAAATTATAACATCCAGAAACTATCACATTCTGTGAAAATACACATTGGTGGACATTCATTTATTTGCACTAAAAGATGTTTCAGATTATATCAAAGTACAAAATTGTACTTGAAACACATGCCCTCAAATATTTCTCCCATGGAAACACCATACCTTTAAAGTATCATAAGCAGCCCAGATTTTAATGACTATTTTTTTCTTAGTCACTGAGAAAATCCATGCTATAAGTCAATAGATGACCAGCAGTATCAATGTTTGAAATTCTATCAGTGTGGTTGAAACTCCTTTTCCTTGATTGGAAAATTTGCTCACATAAACCCACTGAGAAAGTCTTGATTTAATCTCAGTTGCAGAGATTCAGATCAAGGGTACTTAGACACAACATTTCATACCTCTTAATTTCATAGTTTCCAAGTTCATATGATTTTGAACTTACTTAATGATCTAGACCTGATATTGACTCCTTTGTACCTATGCATGTCACACTTTTGACAATCAAAAACTTGTTTTATTTGAATTTCACCTAACCTGCCTTTTGCCCTATACCCTATAATTACTATCTGCTTTCCTTAGCTTAATGAGAAACTCCTGGTTTCTCTGGTGTGTAGTGTCCTTTATTGCAATATATCCTGCTCTTGTCGGTGTCAGGAGCTCAGCGGAGCTGGGAAAGAGCTGATCTGCCAGCCAGTAGGGTAGCCAAGTGAAGCAAAGATGAGCCACAATAAAAGTAACAGGGAAGCCTAAAATCACCTCTGACCATTGTGTCAGAGGAGAAAATCAGACACCAGCTCATGCAGTCCCATGATACCTGATAAAAGGCCATGTAGGTAGAGGGTGAGGTGGATGAGCAGAAATGTTCTCACTGTTGAGACAGTTAGATAGTCTCTGGAAGTTTTTTGGACCTGAGGGCTAGGTAAAGGCTTGGAGGCCAGAGTATGCCTGGAAAAGTGCTGAGTGCTGAATCATGTTAGGGAAAAATGTCATTAATTTTTGTTCTTTCTCTTTTCCCAAAGAGGCCTCATCAGAAGGGTCTAAAGATGACCTCTGCCAAAGGTCTCTAAAAAGGAGACATAGATATGAAGTCCCCCGGATCAGGAATGTGAAGCTGTGACTATCCTGCTAGATGTGAGGCTTTGGTTGCATCACTCTTCAGAGATGACTCGCTGCACACGAGTCTGGAGCGGGAGGGACGCCATCGCCTGAGGACTGCCAGGCGAGGTCATTTGTCATTACCCATGGTTGAGTCTGAAAACTGCACATCATTATTAGGCAGGAACTATACTCCTTCAGGTTATAGTTTTGTTTCTAACAATCTTAGGTTGCCTGGTCATGTCTATGTACACAGACATCCACTCACGTGCCCACATTCACACACATGCATACATCTTAATAAACATCTACTCATCAACATTTCATGATGATTGATTATAAGTGGGAGAAAATTCCATTTTTACAATTACTTATTTCACACTCCTATTTTATATATTCAACCAGTGTTACTAGGAAATATAAGATTGAGCTAATAAAAGTTAGGAGAAATGTGAAATAAATAGAAACAGCCATTAGAAAGAGAATGTTTATCTAAAATAATTATGACATGAAACCATTTTATAACTCTATTGAAGACAATAAAATCATTCACTATTTCTGAAATTAAAAGTAATGAACCTGCTTAAGGAGGATAAATTGTCCAAGGGAAATAAGTGTACTTTGAAAATGAGGCCTTTTTTTTTTTGTCAAAGAAAATACAAATACAATTTTTCTATGTGTTTTTTAAACATAGAAGACTTTTCAATAGTCTGCATATTTTAATATTGTTAATGCAAATACATTTAAGAACATAAAATGCATTTCAGGGTGTGTGTAGCCTCCTTTTAGATTATTTCTCATAAGACTCCAATTTCCATAATTTAAAATATGTGCACCTACTTCCCACTTTTCATGTAAATAATATTTCCTGCAAAAATAAAAAATGTAAGATGGCATAATACATCCATACTATGAACGTGGTTTGAAGGGTTGGAGGGGAAAAAATCCTAGATATATGACTTCGTTTTACAACCAATTTGTCATTATGAGATAAGCAGAATTTCTGCTATAAACTTGTACGTAGGTACAAAGGCTTGACTTTTGCAGGACCTCAAGTTGAGCCTAAAGGACTCATTCCTATCAGAACTAAGGCTGCCTTTGTGCCCACATCAATGACATCGTTTTACAATAATAACCAATCATAAAGGGATGTTTTAATTCCATTTTATAGCCCAATGATATCTTTCTAATTGCAGCCTTATTTAGGAATAACTTCCTCCTTTTTGCTTCACACTGCCCCTCAGACTGCTCTATTCAGTCTAGAATGACAGGTGCTCTTCTGGATTAACAAATTTATAAACTTAGTCTCGATTAAGTTTCACCTTTTATTGTTTTTCTACATTTTGACCTAAAAAATCACAGTTTTCAAATAACTTTATGGGATTTCTATAATAAAATACTTAACTTATTTTTTAAAAATCTTTTCTGCATATATTTCTACTTCTTCTTTTGAGTATGCAGCTCTTCTCCTTGTATTTATAGAGTCCTCTGTGCCTCTTGTCACAAGGCGCATCTAAGCTGCCTCTCTCCTGCCTTTCTCCTTCCCATGGCAGCCAAGAAGCATGTAAGTGACATGACACTGCCAGTCTACTCCTTTCTGTTTTCAATTTTGAATTTGGGGGACTTTTGAAGCCATCATGCAGGGAATTTGGAGAAGAAAGTTAAATTTATCACATAATCCGTGACCACCTGCAGTTCTGTTTTATGTAGGTGGAATTTGGCTGGCTGACTTTGGGGTTGCTATAGCTGTATCTCTGGGATTGTCTTGACACCACACTTGACACTTGATAGCCAGTTCAGCTCAGACACAATTACTTTTCCTATGCTTGCTTATAATTTCTTTCCTATAACTCGAGATCACATCTCATCATTTGCAATTCATAATCGTGTCTTGTGGATGAATGGCCATTAAATAGTGAGTTGTCAGCAAGCAAACCATTAGGGAATGTAGGATACTTAGAAATAATTAAATGGCTCAGATATGAAGGCAACGACTACAACCCCCTCATTAACATGGCACTTGGTGGTGAAGGAAATATTTAAATTTTAGCTGTGATCATTTGGAAGCAAGAGTATATTGGGTCAGGCCTTTGCAGACTATATTAAAGAAGAAATCAAGGAGTCTCTTTTCAAGCAGCTATATTTGACAGCATTTTTCAGGCTAGAGAAAACCCAAGACTAACACTCCCCCACCGAATTGCAGATTATTAGCTCAAATTAGGAACTAAACCTAAGATTATTCTATGGTAGTGGAGAAATGAAAGTCCCACCCTCTACCTGAAAATAACATTCAGATGTTAGGTTTTGAATGAGTAAGTTGTCAAATTACAATTTCCATTTTAATTGTCATTGGTTAATCTAAGTTTAGTTTTAGTGTACATCTTCTAAATAAAGAAATAGAAATTCCCTGGGATAATCAAAAGCAGTGCTTCTCAACAACTTTACATTCATGTCAAATAAAAATTAATGCATATATGGCATCCCAGAAAGGCTGTATGAACAGATCATGTTTGTTGTGCCAAATTGGCCCCTGTGATCCTCATGGTAGTTCACATAAGGTTCTCATTATCTAAGGTTTGATATATATGTTTAGTGGAAGAAAGCTTCAACATCTGGGGAAATCTTACTGGCACATTTACATGGGCTAGAACGGCCAGTCTGAGTTGCAGTAATTAAAATGGACTCATGGTGACCGTCTAACCATTTTTCGTGGTTACATGATGATGTTTTCCCTTCGAAATAAATAGATTGGCAGTCCATTAAATCTGACCCTCCTTTGAAAAGCCTAACATCAATCAAAAAAATCAATCTAGAACTGGTAAACAAAATAGTGATTGGGACAGAGGGTGATTTTCTCCACCAACTATCTCCCATATTTTCATCATACCAGAAATCAAAAGCTTGTGGAATGAAATGTGCTCGATTGTCTTACACTCTTCTTGTATTTGCTGTGTCTTTCCATACAGCCCTTTGCATATATGACATTGTTCATCTGTCTCGCCCTCCGCGAAGACTGCACAGGCTTGGTCAGTGAAATACTAGCAGAGGTGATGTTTGCCAATTCCAAGTCAAAGTGTTAAAAGGCATTTGTGGTAATGGTTCTTTTCTCCTGGCAGCAAAACATAGCATGTTCCAAAATGGGTTATTTTCTTAACTGGCCTCCAGGATGAGGAAAACAGGTAGAGCAGAGCCATAACCAACATGTAATATGAAAAAAAAAATGCTGCTGTGTATACAACTTTGATTTTAGATTTGAATGTTAATGAAGCGTAGCCTAGTGAAGTTTGATGGATTCAGAAAGGAGTTCAGATATACTTGAAGAGGGCATATGAAATAATACCTCAAAAATATTGTTGGATATGTTTCTTCTTGCCTTATTCAAAGCATCTCTGACTATACCGCGTCAGAGAAAAGCATCTCTTTTCTGTGTACAGAAAAGAGAAAAACCAATCATTTGCTATGAATATTATATATTAGCTGTGTGCTATAATTTTCTACAATTCTATATTATGATTTCCACCCAATAATTAAGACATAGACCTACTAAGTTTGACTGAATTATGACATTTTGATTTTAATCAAAGCTCATTTCACCCCAAAGATCATTTTATAAGAATTTACCTGATTTCTGGTTGTAAAATTAGAATATACTTTTAGCTGGAGACTGTCAGGATCTATTTCTTGACAGAAACAGACCCCAAGGGTAGGGAAGTTAGGAAAATAGCACACTGAAAAAGGGATTGAGATCCTACATTAAAGAAGAATATGAATTTTTTGAGTCAGAAGGTGAGGTAATATCTCCAAAACAAAGGGACACAGTGTGGTCAAGGAAAGTCTAAAAGGAGGCAACTTTGGGGATGTTCAGTACTACTAGAATCAAGAAGGAGAATGGTTTTATGGAATGAGACGATATCCCTTGAGTTATCATTAAACTGTATAACATTCCACTAAGAGCTTTGCTAATGCAATGCCATTAGACTTCCCTTTCGTAGTTGTCATTTGGTTTTAGTATTCGGAATGAGTCCATAGGATGCAAGAAAGGACACGGTTAGTTACATGGCTATTCCTAAACAATTGCATTTTTCACTCTTAGATAACTGCAATAGCTCACTTGAGAAATGATGTGGGATGGGGAGAAGTCGATAGATACCAAGAGATATTAAAGATGAAACATAGAGAGAAGGGGTAGTAGACTTGTCAGGAAAGGTGAGGACCCAGGAAGTATCAAACTAAAACTCAAGGTTCTGGGTAGCAGATTTGAGGAATGATCGTCCTATAGACTTGTACATATAAGAATGTGTGTGCACTGACACACATACACACACTCAGGTGCACCTCTGATTCTTACTCCTAGGGATTTCCATTTCATTATCTTCAGTACAACTTTATTTTTTCCGTATATTATCAATCATTCTCATATTTCCCTGAATTTATAGTGCCATTTAAAGCCTATAATTTATTTTTTCTCAATTAAAAAATAGTGAATATATGCACATAGGAAATCCTAAGAATAGAGCCTGATTAATTTTCACAAAGAAAGCACACCCATGTAGACAGCCCCAGATCAAAAAAGCAGATCATAAACTGAAAGCTAGACCCTGCCTTGGGCTACCTTCCATTCATTCATAACCCAACTACCTCAAGGATACCACTCTTCTGCCTTTTACTAGGCCTGGAAGGATAGGATGTTAAATTAATATATATTTTTTCAAAACCCAACAGTGAGTTGGATTTTAATTCTTTTCACATTGTTGTATAGTTTTATAGCTTTTAAATTTAAGTAAGTCCTTAAATGAAAAGGTTAAATTCAAAAAGTCATTTTGTCCTATAACATTTTGACTTATGCTGCTTTGGGCAATGGTCTGATTATTTCTTTTAAAATATTCACTGAGGAAAGCAGAATGAGCATAGAATATAAGGATAATTAAAGGCAAGGGCAAAATGTGAAATTGTACATTTATAGAATGAGGAAATTCAAGCTAGGTCATGTCTGCTTTTATAATGTTTTTACAATAAAATTCTAACTTGTATTTATTAAGACTGTTACATATAAATGACAAGTCATGATCATATCCATTTTATTTTCAGTCATCACTATGATGAATTTATTATAATGCCAATGACTAATTTTTATATCTGTTGGTTTGCTAGTAGCTGTTCTGAGCTCCTTAATGAGTAATTTCAGGTTAGGATTCCAGCAAGAGAGATGACTGCAGATCCCCCCACACTCTTTTAAAACAAAAATCCAAAATGCTCTTAAACCAAGCGCTTGATACTGGACCCATTAAGGTACTTTCCCTAGCAGCTCAGGAAATCTATCTGGGTAGATTTATATACACTATTTCTGTAAGTTAGGGTAAAGAACATTTCTAAACTCTTTCAGCTAATTTATATTCTCTGAATATTTACAATTGAACCTTTAAACCCATTTATAATATCTGTTATTTTAATTAATAAGGAGCTTTAGAAAACACATTTTAATCAAACATGTTAATTAGAAAGATGTCAACTGGTGATGATAATGCCTAATAAAATAATATTTAATAACTCAATCTACATTATGCATCTTTCTCTTATCATGCTAGTTGATGATCCTCAAACTGCTTGGCAGAATGTATCTCGCCACACTTAGTGACATAATACACAATAAATGTTTTACATTGATTATACAAAGATATATGAAATTCCTTGTCTTTAGATGAAAATGGGACTGTTGTCAAAGAGCATAAAACATACTAAAGATTGTGTTATTAAAATGCAAAATATTATTTTAATATAATGATCTATTTTATTTAAAAAAATCATCAAGATTTTAGCAAGCTGAAACCTCTAATAAAAGTTAGGAAACATTATATTTAAAATATTAGAAGAAATTGAATTTATTCCTTAGTTGTTATACCCAGCAGTAGAATTTCATAGAACCAAATATACATTAGTGAAGTGAGATTTGATTATAGCTCTTACAGCTCTTTTAAACTGCAAAAAGGGTGATGATTTGCAAAGAGAAAATTGAACGGAATATGCTATTATTGAATTTAAGATTATGAGTATATATTGATTTTAAAATGTAGCTTTCGGCAATTTTATCAGAGCTCATCCTGACTTTAAAATAATATTTTGAAAAACCAGTACTTCTTTGGAGGAATAATGACAGTATCTAAAATGGCCATACATTCTTGGTTTTGGCAGAAGTACCACTCAACTCAGTAAGTTCAAAAAGTAAAAATTATGTATCTCCATCATTTTTTTAACTGAACTCATTTTTTTTCTTGAATTGTCCTGCCAAGAATACATATAAATATATTTTTGATAACAAAGCATCTTACATGGTACCTGCTCACCTGGCCTGATGCCAATGACAGGTATATGTCACACCCCATGAGATAAGATATATGTAAATCTTCAAAAATCCAGAAAGTAAAAAGAATGATAATTTAAACCCAAAACAGAAATTTACAGTTGATGTTAAGAATAAGTAGAGCCTGCCTTGGCCACCATAATTTTACGGATAGGGACTTCTGAGGCCCTTTGTGTCTGAGGGCACCCTTACTCTGCCTTTTTACTGCTTTCAAATCTAAGATGTCATTCCTGGGAACTTTATTCACCTATATCTTATATAGTAACTGGACCATTCCATAGACTATAGGTTCTCCATCATTTCCGCCCTACCCATTTTTCCAGCCTTGTCTTTTCAGCTCTATTCTTCAGCGCTGTGCACCAGGCTCAGTGGGCAGCTTGCTGGCTCCACAAGCTCATGAAGCTCGTCTCCACTGTAGGGCTCTTGCACATCCACTCATGACAGCATTTTTTCCTCTATTCATTCTTATCCTCCAGTGGGATATAAGGTATATATAAAGTATTTTTCTCTCTATTCATTCTTATCCTCCAGTGTTCAGCTTAAAGGTCACATTCCCAGTTAGCAATAAGTGAATGACGTATCTCAGTGGTTTCCCTCACTGCCGGAATCTGAAGGGCTCTTAATTCTGTTATTCTCTATCTATACAGCCTGTTATTAACATTGTGAGTATCACGTGTGTCTGTTACTAATTATGCTTTTTTGCCTATGTAGACACATTGACATATATCAATGTACATCACTAAAAGTTTTCTCACAGGTCTACTGTCTATCCTCTAATTTGCCTTAGTTTATAGACACTGTCTATTTTGTGCAATATATGTTTTTTTGAGATAGAGTCTCACTCTGTTGCCTAGGTTAGATAGCCCTGATGTCAGCCTAGATCACAGCAAGCTCAAATTCTTGGTTTCAACCAATCCTCCTGAACCAGCCTTTTGAGTAGCTAATACTACAGTGCTCACCACAACACCCAGCTAATTTTTCTGTATTTAGTAGAGACCTGGTTTCACTCTGTTTAGTCTGGTCTCGAACTCCCGAGCTCAAGTAATCCTCCTGCCTAGGGCTCCCGGAGTGTTCGAATTATAGGTGTCAGCCATGGCACCCAGGCATGTTTTATTATAATAATAGTAAATATGAAGCCTGCTACATAGAATGCAAATAGTATTTTTGATAATTTATTGTGGTTATTCTTAACATCTATCCATTCTAGGCACCTTTAAATTACCCCTTTGTATGCATTTAAAAATAATTTTTCAAGTTAACCTAAAAATTAGTTACCAGAGTAGATGTTCTCTGGAACAAGTAACTAGATATCAGCCTTCCCTAACTAGGTACGTAAATTTTCTTTAATCCTTGACAGCGTCATCTCTATCCCTTTCTAATTCCTCTTTCCAATTATTCCAGATCTCGTATACCGTCCAGTCCCTGAACAAAAATAGCATCTGCAAGTGTCAGTTCAAATATCACATGGCCTTTGCTCACAATAATGTCCACATTTCTGCCTATAGATTATTCTTTTCTTAAATGCTTCCTCTTTTATTATTCTTGCATTTCAGAAGGAAATGTTTTTCTTTCTCGGAATTCCATGTCAACTGCCAAGTTTTAATGTTAATCTTACTTGAAGGATTTACCATTGAATCCTTGGGGATAAAATCTAGAAATGATTCTTTGTGACCATTCACACACGTTCATTTAAGTTCTCCAACTTCTGTCTCTGAATTGATTCGTATTTTACCCATTTCTCCACATTCCATTCTCAGCCCCACCTTTATTATTATAACTCAACCCGACCACAACAATAACCGAAGGCTTTCCTTACTCTCATTTAGCCTTCTCAAAATGTATCAGAAAAGACGCCAGCTTGAACATGCAAGATGTCACCCTTAAAACAGAATACTTCAAGGCTTTCTGTTTTCTTCAAAGTAGAACCCAGGCTTTTTGATCCAGCAGCTGGAGCCTTTGAGATTTGGTTCTAACAGAATTTCCCCTTCTTTTTCCTTCATTCCATTTCTCCACTTGCTTCCTCTAATAATTTCAAATTTCTTCGTTCTCTGGAATAGCTTTCCTCAGGCTGCTTCCAGGGAGTCCTTCTCTACCCTCTTCCCTCCATTGACTCTCTTACTTTGTGGCATTTCAGAGAACTTGTCCTGCCTCATCCTCATTCACCATAAGCTCTCCTGGCAGGTCTTTCTCCCAGTACTTCAGTAGCATGCTGTGATCATAGGCATGTTTTACCGTGTGTGCATTTAAAAAATTCTACACACAATGCAATGCAGTCCAGTGCAAATGTAGGAATATAGCTCCACGTTTGTCATTCTGCATTTGTAAGACTTTAAGAGAGATAAATACCTACTCCTCAATTTCTCCGAGATATGAGGATGATCACGAAGGATTATTATAAGATTTAACAAACTATGCACTACTCAAAAGAAGCATCCACTAAATGCTTATTCTGTGTAGATTATTATCTGTGCCATGAGCATATGTCTCTGTAGAGATGTTCCATTTCTTCAAGGAGAATTTGTGGCTTGTTTATTATGGCGTTAGTATAGCATAGAACAATGGTATACAATTACAGGTGTTCAAAATTTGTTGAGTTAAAGTTGGAAGGAATGAATCAATGATTTGGGAAATCCGTGAGCTTTCTTACACAGGTGTTACTTAGGTGTGCTCTTCAGTGTTTTATACATATTAAATCAATTAACATATCATAAAAGGCATGTAATATTCTCTAAAATAAAGATATCATCTGTGTAATTTGGGAGCAATCTCTAGAGACAGTGCTGCAATTTTTTTTAATTGACACATGATAATGAGTAAAAGCTGAAAATGAGTCTTACAGATCAGCTTTGGGGCTTACTGCAGCTTGTTTCTACGCTCCTGCAGGCTTTAGCCATTTGCTGTGATGTCAGCTCTGTGAGCCAAAAGAAATTTATTTTTCAAATTTTGAAATACTTCAGGGTACTGTTGAGGTGATGAGGAGAAGTAGTCAACACTAGGAGATCACATCCTATTTGTTATTTACTCATGAAAATGGATGATTTTTCATTTGCATATGATTTTGCTGAGATGTGCAAATGGAAAAGTGATGGTGACTGTCTGACAAATTAGCCAATCTACTGTATTTTTTAAAACTTGTGTGTATAGTCTAATAATCGTATACTTGTTATGGCTTAGAATTTTTCAATATGTAATTATGCATCTGAATGGGTGAATTGGCCGTGGAGGAAAAGCAATGGTGGGGAGGAGGAGGTAACCAGGAAACAATAAAATTTCACACATTATAAGGCAATGGCACAACATGATTTGAGAAAATACTCAAATAAAATTCATCAAGATTGATCACGGTGTGTACTTAAGAACTCTAAATTTGAAACACTAGTATACTTAACATCATATACTTAACTAGAATACAATCGATGTGTTTGCTTAATGCTTCTAAGATCGATACTGAATATATTAATATTTATTTACTGAGTCACTTACAGACCTATTTCATTCTGTTAACAGACATTATGTTGTATTAGAGAGTAAGTTTGCGATTCATGTGACTTCAGAATATTCTTATGTGTGTATCACATTTTTGATTAATTTCAATGAACAAAAAAAAGAACAAAAAAAAATTTCAATGAACATGTGTGTATAAATGTCCTTATACATACACATATGTACTAACATATATAGAATCTCAATTCTGTAATACTCAATTTTTATAGCCCAAGCTGATTTATAATTGGCATATTATTGTTAATGAGAAAAAATGACTCTGTGTCTCACACTAAAATATAATGATATCATTTCAGGATTTTAAGTAAGGAGAAGTAGGGAAAAACTAGGAAATTGTTCCCTTTTATTCCCTAGTGAAAATGACAGAAAGAAAGAAGATGCAGTCAGTTCAGTTTATTTGGAAATTTGTCATCATATTTATATAACAAAGGCTCTCTGCCAGATCAAGAGTAAAGTGGAAATGGAGTAATCAATGATAGAGAGTCACGAGAAGAGCTGATAGCAAGGAGAGATTGGAAGAGAAATTTTAATTACTTTTTAAGTCATATTTCTTTTTCAACAAGGCTAGGGTACACTTAGAGGAATTTCTTTCTATGGCAAAGAGGTGGAAAATATCATTAGTGATGTGCAGATTAAGAAACAGCCTGGGCTCAGTATATCAATGTTATTAATGTGCATGGGTAACTATGTGAGAGCTAGTCCAGGATTTCAGGTAGAGAAGAAGCCAGAAAGTCAATTGCTATAATTTACTAGAAATTATAGGAATAGATCAGGTTTGGTTACTTCATAAAAATAGTAGAAGAAAGTCAGAGAGAAGGACATCCTATGAATTGCAATTTTAGGATTTTCTGTTGTTTATTTTGTCACTGATTGTATGTACAACTGGAAGCTGAAAGAATATTCCAGAAGTAACATTGAGGACCAAGGAGACCTATGAGTCAAACCCTATAATTGTAGAACTGCAGGGCAAACAATAAAGCCACAGGGAAACTTTCACCTGGATGTTTGCAGAACTACCTTTCTCTAGGTAAAACTATTTTTCAGTTAAGACAAGGGGGGCAGAAAAAGTTTGAAGAACTTTTTCTGATTTCCAGTTTGAATTCTCACACGCAAAATAGAAATTCATGGGAAACAATGGTAAGGATTGGGTGGGTTAAAGGGAATGACTAAAGAGAGAGAAGGCCAAGGGCATATGTGGCTGTTGTGATCTCCACTAGAAAAGCAGGGTCTACGTCGGGTGGTAACCGCGTGAAGACTTTAGACAGATGCTGGTAATGAAGGGTGACTTGGGTAAGAGGAAGCACTTTGTCATTGATTTTGAGGGGTGGTGTGACCTAGATAAAAGGAAATGTATTTTAACAGTCTTCGACCACTTGCATGGTGAGATGTTTTTTCCCATCCTCAGTTCTACTTTCTGGTTGCTGTTGAGTTAGTTTATCTCTAATTTCTACAGCTTATTTTTTTTTGCGACTTTAGGATACGAAGCACAAAGCAACTATTTGGAGACATAAAAAGCGCACACTTTCTAACAGACGCATAGTCTGATGGGGAATAAAAACTATCTAATAAGTTTGTTCTTACATACTATAAACTTGTGGCGTATTCAAGTATGCATGTTTTTATTTTCTGTTTTTGTTTCATTTTTTACCACAATTAACAAATCATGAGGTAACCAGAGAAGAAGGGCAATACAATTCTGGCTTTTGACTTCACAAACAGGAGTAGGGTTGTGTGACATAATTTGGGGGAGAAATTATAGGTTTCAGAAGAACCCACGTCATGGTGCAAAGTTCATGAAAATTCTGCGCTGAGGAAGAAGACAAGAAGAATGTAAAAAGGAGGGAGAGGCCAGTGCAGCATTCTGAGAAGAATCCCTGAGTGGGAACAGCACAGGGTCAGGGTTCTTTAGAGCCTAGAGACTGGGATGTTTCCTGCACAGTCAGGGTTCTGAAGAGCCTGGAGGCTGGGATGTGTCCTGCACAGAGTCAGGGTTCTTTAGAGCCTGGAGGCTGGGATGTTTCCTGCACTTCACTGCACGGACAGGCATCAGAAGAGATGCACCGTGGACAACTCCTTGCTGTTGTTCTTTTCTCACAATAACAGAAGCTCCTACAAAGCAAAAATTACCCTGTTCATCTTTACATCCCCCTTGCCTAGTGCTGGGCCCAACTGGCATGGATCCATAGATTCCATACTTAAACATGTGTCTAATTCTAGTATTTGGGAGAAGACAATCATAATTGTTAGGTTTGCTACAAATTATAGTAGCAAATGTTTTTAAAACTGGAATGTTTTAGGCAAAGGATACATCATATTAAGTATATTTTATTTCTTTCTTTTTTTTTTTTTGCAGTTTTTGGCTGGGCTGGGTTTGAACCCTCCACCTCTGGTAAACGGGACTGGCACCCTACTCCCCTTTGAACCATAGGTGCTGCCCTCAGTTTATTTTCTTATATGACAATGTTTTCTTTTAGTTAAATACAAAGTCCAATGTAATATAAATTTATTTCTCCTGGTCTTGTATATTAAAGGATTTGTTAGCATCTGTCACATCAACAGGCTGGATAAGGGCAGTTATTAGGAAGTCAGCTGCTGAAGGAATGGCTCAGCCCATGCAAGGCCTAGGGTTTTACACTAGCGAAATGTCTCTGAGAGAACAGTGAGAAGACTGAAATTATTAAGTGAGAGTATCATTGTTTGTATTAAAAAACAAAAGTAGCGGATAAACATTTAGGAGGACATAAAGTAATTTTTATTTATGATGCTCATACAGGTTCCCTAACTTCTTCCAACCTGGAGTTAAGGTATTTCTCACACGTAACAGTATACTGCAAAAGCAAAAAGAAGGGGGGCGGTGCCTGTGGCTCAGGGAGTAGGGCGCAGGCCCCATAGACCTGGGGTGGCAGGTTTGAACCTGGCCCTGGCCAAAAAATAAAAAGAGAAGAAAAGAAAAGAAAAATGCTGGATCTGTACTATCATTTCCCATCATCCTTTAGAGGCATCCAAGCATACAAGTGGTTTGTTATGAGTTTTCCATTTGTGCTTCCTAGTACAATGTAACATTACTTATATAATATTTTAAAGACAAGAATTTTGAATCTTAAGTGAACTAGACTTAATTGAAAGCTAATTAACTGAACACTCACTATCTGCTTACATATTTTTCTTTCCCTTGCCCCTGGCTCATAGCGTTGCTGGGGCTTGCTCTTCTCTGCCTTCATAAAATTAATCTCTATTTTTGTTACACCCAGGATGCTTGTAACAATGGCTTGCTCCAAGGAAGTCTCTTAGGAGGATTTAAATGTCATTTGGGCAAGGGACATGTCTACCTTTTCATTTAATGCAAAAAACTTATTGTTTTTTTATGAACCAGTTGTGATTATATTGAAGTCATGAAATTAATCAACAGCTAAACGCAAACCAACTAAATAGTTTATAGTCTAGAGTAATTGATTAAAGCATCACAAACAGAATATAGATTACAACTGGGTAACCAGTATTCTAATAAATATAGAAAAAATGATTATGTAGTGGAAAAAAGTTAATTCTTCAAGGATGATGTCTAAGCAGAGAATTTTAAAGGATTCAAAAAGCACAATTCTCAATCAGTGAAGTGTACAACAGAGTTCTAAGATAAAAGTAACACAAGTGAAAGATCAACCATGTCTACCACTCTAATTAACTTTGGATTAACATTAGACATTGAACAAATTGGATCTGATGTTGTAGAAGCATCTTGAAAGTCTGTATCAGATTTGAAAGGGCAATGAATAGCAAGCTTCATAATATGTAATTTTTTTCCTTCATCTTTTGATAACCCAAACTTATTTTTTTTTTTCGTTTTTAGTCAATTGGGAGTTGAGAGGGGCATATTGATCAGAGCTATATACTTGGGTGATAAATAGCAGCTAAATATTATTTTAGTTATTTTATATTGAAAAACAGTTTACTGATCTTTTTCTATTTTCATCTTTTTTACGTATTATGTCATGTGATAATCAAATAAAAAGTATACAAAATTATGTTAACATATCCACTAAGAAAATGTTTGTTTACCAGTGTTAAATTTCTAAAGAATAAATATTAAAATCTAGTTAAATTTCACTCTTTGCCTTTAGACAACATGGTTTATGAAAGACTAATCCAAAATGTTAGCTAAATCTAATAACACTATTGTATCATAATTTACATAATAATTTTTAAATAACTTCAGCCTCCTGAATAGCTGGGACGATAGGCTCTCACCACAATGCCTAGCTAGTTTTTCTATGTTTAGCAAAGACAGGGTCTCACTCTTGCACAAACTGTTCTCTAACACCTGAGCTCAAGTAATCTACCTGCCTCTGCCTCCCAGAGTGCTAAGATTTAGATGTGAGCTGCCATGCCCAGGCCCAAACTAACTTTTACTATTATTTTTGTCGTTCTATTTCATTCACTTTTTATTTTCATTTTATTTATTTATTTATTTATTTATTTATTTATTTATTTAGGTAGGTTCTTGCTCTGTCAGAGTGGGATGCTATTAGCATCATTATGGTTTGCAACCTCAAACTCCTGGGGTCCCATAATCTTCTGGCCTCAGCTTCTCGATTAACTGAAACACCAGGCACACACCATCTGTAGTTCCAACTTATTTGTTTTTATTTTTATTTTTGGTACAGATAGTGTCTTGCTCCTGCTCAGGCTGGCCTCCCCTTCTGGCCTCCAACAATCCTCCTACCTCAGCCTCTCAAACTTCTGATTGTAGAAACATGAGCCACAACTCTGGGCCTTACTCCCTTTTTATTTTGTAGTTTGGAGACCCTGAGTCAGAGGTTGAAAAAATTAGAACAAATTAACCACCATAATCAAAATTGACATTGAAGTTGTTATGCCTTGCCTCATGTACCGTGTATTGACATTCTGCTAATTCCAAGGATTCTTGCATGAATTTATGACTAGTGCCTGAAAACTACTGAAGGTATGCTTTAATATGACATTTCATTTCTTATACAGTGGAATATAAATATTTGAACTCTCTGAAATAAACACTATCTATTTATTTTTACCCAAGGGCAAGTTATGAACTCAGGATGCCCCCAAATACTGCATCATGGCATATGATAATATATGTATATTTATATGGTATACTCATCAATATGAATATTCCAATTTCTGTAAAGCAGAGCTTGATGTGTCTTTAGCATAACCTCATGAGGAAATACATTTCTGTTGGAAAATTAAAATTACAACATTATTCTTTATTTAAGAAAAACATATTATTATAAAAAATATGTTTGTTTCTCATTAAATGTTATATGTATAATCTCAAAAGAGGATATGCATGTCTAAATCAAATTCTTTATTCAGAAAATATATTGTAGATTAATTTAAATTCAAGTCATAGGATTGTATCTCTTTATTTTTCTTGTATATTGGTCCAGGGAGGTTGGTCAGAGATTTTGCTCATGTCCTATTAAAGGCCAATAGAGAGATGATCTAGATAATTTTGTGAATATAGAACTCGTTTCATGGTTATTAACTGTTTGTAACACTATTTTGTATATATAAACAGAGATTTCACAAAAGCAGTTTGTTCTATAAATTTGAAAATAAGTACAGTGAATATTTTAATAACATTGAACAGGAAGGCCTTCAGGGATAATAAGCAGTAATTATGCTAATAAAGCTCTTCAAATTTCAAAGTAGATGAAGTTAACATGCATTTTGCACTGTAGCATTTTTAACTCAGGGTTTCAGTAGTAAATCTTTAATTTCCTAGGTAAATCTAACCAATTGTTTCAACGCATATTCTTTGCTTATTGTTTAACAGTAATCAATATTTTCCATGTATATGTAGATAAAATAATAAAGCAATTATTTCAATACCAACAATAAAGAGGAAATTCTTAAGTCTATTCATTAAATTTAATCATTTTTATAGTATTAACCCTTCGTTTTTGTCAGAATAAATTAATAATATCACAATACTTAAAGCCACCACCATTTTCACCCGGATCATGGTGATGGTCTCCTAATTAGTCTCTACTTTTATCCTTGCTGCCATTTCCTACCCTATATTAGTAGGTAAAGAGCTCCTTTTTACATGTAAAATTGTTCATGCCAGGTCTTTGGCCGGCCCCCTCGGAAGTCCCCCATTCTCTGGACCAAAGACTATATTCTGCTCCTAATATCCAATCTGTCCTGGCCATTCGTTCTTTCTGCAGCCTCATCACCTGTTAATTCTTGCTGCTGGCTCTCTCCGCCCCAGACATACGGGCCTTCTGCTTTTATCAATAGTGCCAAACAGGCCTCATTTGTGAAAATGCTGGCTCAAGTCTGATTTTCCTGTATTTATCAGATTAACAGCTGATATTAGTCACTTTACACTTATGGCCAGAGATAAGAGGACACTCAGCCACACAAGTCACAAGGGGGATGCTTTGGAGAACAGAGTGGACAAACAGGGGTGCGGAATCAGGCATTGGGAGAATAAGAGAAAGGATGTAATTGAGTTCTTAAAATAATTCTAGAGCTGACAGAAAACTGAAGTCTACCACTAAGGGACAAGTTGTCAAGATGCCTGGTGTCTGTGACCACGTGGGTTGAGTGGGTGACCTTATTCACAAGGGCAGAGAGGAGGGAAGTTTCCAGGTAGGCCATCCTGGGCTCTCCATATTTTACGCAGCATATGTTAGTGGATCTTAATGCCAGGCATTTTGCTATGTGATGTATACAGAAAAGAGAGAGACACATGAAGACTGATTTGATTTTCTGACATGGAAGATGGTAAAAGCATTAAATGTGAGTAGCTGACCACAAGAAAAGCAGAGCTGGCATATGACATCAGGTGTTAAACTGTTGATGTTACAAAGGTAGTAATCTCTGGCTTTATTCAAGTGCAAAATGATGGTGTCGGGGTTTTTGATTAGGTTATTCAATTCTAACGTGAGTACTAAATTTTAGTAGGATAAATGTAGAATCTGTAATAAGCACAGTTATATGCACACTTTTAGAAAATTAAGAGTAAAATTCAAATAATAAGTTAGTGGATCTATTAAAAGGCAGATGTTATACTGTGTGCACATACACACAAAAAAGCCCTGGTAGCTTTTATCTACTTCATTGTATGGGTAAAGATGTTAATATTCAAGCTATTTAAATAACTAGCTAGGATTCTCAATTTTTTTTTTTTCTTTTGAGGCAGAGCCTCACTCTGTCACCCTGGGCAGATGACAGTGGTATTATCATAACTCACTGCAACCTCAAACTCCTCAGCTTAAGTGACTCTCCTGCCTCAGCCTTCCAAGCAGCTGTAACTATAGGCATGGGTCACCCCTAGCTAATTTTTTATATTTTTGGTAAAAACAAGGGTTTCACTTTTGCTCAAGTTGGTCTTGAACTCCTTACCTCTAATTCAAGTGATCTTCCTGCTTTCGCCCCCCAGAGGACTAGGATTACAGATACGAGGCCCTGAGCCTGGTCTGAAAAAATCGTATTATTGATCAAATTCAGCAACCTTTCTACCAAACCCTAGTTCCATTGACGGTACACTTTAAAATTTATACTATTTACCCAAGAAAAATTATCAGTAACTTGTTACATACAAACTGAATCCCTCCAATTATGTAGATAATAGAAGGATATGATAGTAGAAACACACAGTCAACTCTATTTTTATTCTTTTTGAAGTAAAAGAGCTACCAGCTATGATTGAAATAGATATGGAAGGGTGTTGAGGAGGGAATTGAAGTAACATATATCAGACACTGTGCTAGGGATTGTAATATATCATTTGTTAAAGTATACATTTAAAAAAATTAAATGCAGGCCAGCTGGGAGGCCAAGCCAGGTGGATCCGTTGAGCTCAGGAGTTCAAGACCTGCCTGAACAAGAGTGAGACCCGCCCACAAACACACAACAAAAGAAAAAAAAAAAAAGAGAGAGAAAGAGAGAGAAAAGAAAAATTAGCTAGACATGGTGGTTCCTTATAGTTCCAGCTATTTTGGAGGCTGAGGTAAGAGAATCACTTGAGTCCAAAAGTATCAGGTAGCTGTGAGTTATGATGGCACTCAACCCAGGGCAACAGAGTGAGACTCTGTCTCAATATATATATATAAAGAAATAAAAAAAGTAAGTGCTTATACAAATATAAAATAAATGTTAAAAAATTTACTTCTCTGATTAATGATAGAACTAAAAATAAATACAAATATTTGAGGAGCTAGGTCTCTATACCTAATTTCACATATGAATGCTAAACTAAGTTTGAGCATTAGGTATTAATTGGTTAATATCTTACAAAGCAACTAATGGAAATTTTAGAGTTGTCTTTTCTTCAAGACAAGTGAAAAACTGTCCATTCAATAGAAAGCCAATTAAAGGTGTAAGCCCTTAAAATGCACTGAAAAAACACTCAGTAATCTCTTTTGCCAATTTCCAAGTTTAGTATATTTCTCCAGACACTTTCAAACTTAAAAGTAACATATAAAATGAATACATTTGAATATATTTCTTTTCATTGTATATATGAAAAATAAATTTCAAAAATATCTAAGTAATTTGACAAAGATTATAGAATAAATAAAATGAATATATTAGATATTAATGAATGTCCATCTCCTCTCTTTTTCAATACATTTTCTTTCACTTATAGAAAATTTCTCCTTAAATTATCTTATCAGTTTTCCCTCTCTCCATTTTTCCACACCACATACAGGCATAATGCTATTTCATTTCTTTCCTCCTAAAATAATTTTTTGACCAAACTTTAGCTACAACTGTGACTCTGTTTTTTCCCTTCCCTAGGGAGGAATATACATTAGGAAAATTGTATCTGTGTTAAGTTGGTCCACATTCTTTCTAAGCAAACCCAATCCAACGAGGCTTTCATTTCCAATCCACCAAAAATTGTTCTTTCCAAAGTCATAAATAACGTCTACATTGTAAAATCTACAGCCTGTTTCCCAGTTTTTATCTTACTTGAAATAATTAACCTACCTTACTTTCAGGAGACAGCATCAATCTAGTTTACCTTTAATCCCCTCTGCCTCTTCTGTTAGTTTATGTTGCTACATCCTCCTTTTTTCTAACGCATTAATTTAGGAGGGCTGGATAGCTCTCTCTTGCAATAACATCAGTAAATTGATCAAATTTATATTTCCACCTGAACCTTTCCCCTGAACTCCTGTCACATCTATTCACCTGCTTACTCACGGTCTACATTCTCATGCCAATCCAGCCGCTGCAACTTGGCAAATTCAAAAGGCCGCTCTGAATCTTGCCCTTACTGTCTCCTTCTCCCACCATTTCCATCTTATTTGATAGAGATTCTATTCATTTTGTGGATCCCTCCAAATAATTTCAGTCCTTCTTGACCTTTTTTCTTTCTCTTTCATTACCTGCACTAAATCTACCAGCAAACATTTTTGGTTCTATCTTCAAAATATATTCAGCCTTCAATACCGAAATCTTGTCCAAGCTACCATCACATACATACTAGTTTTTTTCAGTCACAACTTAAGGCACCTTTTGTTTTAATTTCCCTATGGGCCTATTTCTTAATTCTCTGCTTCTACTTGCTCTATCTTTCTACTACATCAGTCCTCTACTTTCTACCAAAAATACTTTAGGAATTATCCTAACCAAAAAAATGTTAGTATTTGCTCTTCTCTTTAATGAAGTTCTATTTCCGCAGTTATCTACATGTCTCGCTCCCTCATTTGTCCATTATTCAAATATTATATTTTTATTGGAAAGGCCCCCCCGATAAAAAGGAAATATTTCCACTTCCTATATACTCTTCTGTTTTTTTCTTTTTATTATTATTAATATACTATATATTTGAATCATTAGACTTTAATATCTATCACCCTCCCGTGAATAAAAAAACAATGCCTTGGTGCATTTTGTCCTTTATTTAGGAATCTCTCATCTCAATCTTATGGAGTAGTATTTCAGTAACTGGCATTTCATAGCCATTGAATACATATTTATTCACCATGTTAATAAAGAATGAATGAATAAGTAAACTAAATTTATAGATACTAGATGCTTATTAAGTAATTTTCTTTTTTCTTGCCCTTCCTATCCATACCAAAAATACCACTCCAGAATTTAGTGGTTCGAGATGCTATCCTAACTTTTCAGAATACCTGTGGATCTAAAAGGATATATAACCCATAGTAAAAATTATTTTCATTTTTTTCACATTGATATTTCTTCATAATTTATCATAATTCTTCATTAGATAAATCTAAAGATATTGTTATTTAATGATATAACTGAAAATATTAATACTGAAACATGTTGTCAGGGTTATTGACATCATTGGAAATTGAAGAGAACCTACTATAAATTCTAATGTTTTTTTAAAACAATGGTTCAGGAAGGAACATGATTATGAAGACAGGCAGATATTACAGATTTTTAAAAGTATAATCTGAAATATCTACAGTTTTAGTGATACAAAGACAATCTCTGGATTCAGATTTACATATAACTTTTATACTTCTAGTCGTTTAAAACTAGATAAACAAAAACTGAAACTACTATTTATTTTATTGAACACCAGTACACACTGATGGAGAAGAGTATTAGAATTTTCTAGGAGTGTGAGTTAAGAGTAGAGTGATGTTGAGAGTAAGATGTTGCTTAACTCAGGTAAGAGGAGGACAGCATGGATTTCCACCAGATAGAAGTAAGCCTAACATACGTTATCATAAAGGAAGGGGATGAGGTTGCATGCACAAAATCCCTCTTTCCTATTTTTTCCTAAAACCAACTTTATTTTCTGTGCATTTCTATTAATGGAGAGAACTATAAAAATTAGTAGAATAATCATGAAAACATATGATAAGACGCCATGGTGATGATAATGCCATTTAGAAATTTACTACAAATTAGAAGTTTATTCTCTAGTTTCAAGATTATAGTGAAATTTATTTTGAGGATTTACACTTTCAGAGTGATCACAACTGCAGAACTCTGACTGTGTGAGGGACTGACAGTTAAGCTCATGGACTTACCCAGAAAAAGTGCCACGTATCTCATTACTGAATATGGTCACCTTTGAAGTACCCCTTGGGAAGCTATGCACCAACACCAGCACCTGTCCACACTTCAAAGCAATGTTTGAGCCCTTTTTCTGGAATGGCCATCAAAGCTCTTGTCCTATGTAGTATTACCCTGGATGTCCTGGTGGTCATCAAAATGTCCTTCTTTAAACATTTCTTTTATACTAAGGTAAAGAAAAGAGTCATTGGTGGCCAGATGGGGTGAGTTGGAGGATGCTCCAATGCAGTTATTTTGTATTTGGCTAAGAACTCCCTCACAAACAATGCTGTGTGGACTGTTACACTCTCGTGATACAAGAGCCCTGAGATTTGAAGATTTTCAGTTCCGATTTTCCTATTTCTCTATCAATGTCTGCTTGATCTGCTTTGCTTCTCACAGTCAGTGGATGATTTGGACACACAATTCAAGACATTTTGGCGATGTTTCATCACTTCTGCTTATTACTGGCTGCCCTGACCTCCATTCATCAGTGACACTCCCTGCATTTACACACTGCCATTATCTTCATGACATTATCTCCATAAACTTGGACTAACATGTCCCTGATTTCACTTCCAATCTTGCCATGTTTAACAATACATTTATAGATGCTTGCTCATTATTCTAATTTAAGCTCCAATAGTCTCAAAACACCACACAAAAACACAAAAAAAATCATGAATGTCATTCAACAGGATGCCACCACACATCTTCACAAACATAATTGTGAGCCCAAGAGTCTGCTATACTGAGGTTATGAAACCTTACTGAGTCGTTTGTGCAGTGTGCCAATTTAAGGGCATGGTGGCAAGTTTTCTAACTTAATTGGCATTCTTAGCATCTAGCCTCCTTTTATCTGAAGAAGGCATAAGCGGAATAAAAGAATGAGTAGAAAGATTGTGCCACATTCCTTTAGCAAGTGCTCTCCATGTGCCTTCCCAGCACTTATGGGTTGTTGCCTTTGTTTCTTTCATTTTAAATGTGCCTTTTCAAATTGAAACTATAATACCATGTGTCTCATAGTTGAAGAGTCACAGGTCTGATTTCTTCAATTCTGCATATAGCCATAGACATGTGAGGTACCCTTCTCCAACATGGTGGTTAATGTGTACTTTCCAGTGAAAATGTCAGAGAGAATCAACAAAAGGACAAATTATAATCAAAGAACATTCCTGAGCATATCACAATCAATGTTTTATGTTCTTCTTAAAATGATGAGAATGATATGAATATTAACAATCAGGATAAACAAAAGCAGAGACTTCTTATTGTTTGGCATTAACTAGTTTGCTGTAAATTTCCCAGCTATAAAAGCAACTGTGTAAATCTGTGGCACCGATCCTAGGGCAAAAGACTTTTTCTTTTTTTCTTCATTTAAATTATCTCCCATTTTAACACATACTATACGATAAATTAAAGATGTTAATCCAAATGCTTTATGTTGGAAGATGTCCCACTTTAAAGTCCTTGAATATAGTCCCAGGTGGAAGAGCTAAAAGATCTTTTCTCCCCTCCTGTTTTTATTTCAGTACAGCCGATATTCATCATAGTCTTTGGTAGAATAGACACACATTGGACCATAGAATTGGTCATTGTAGTTTCTATGGTCAATACCACTGTTTTAACTAAAAATTCGTATAATGCATGTATGTAGTATTAAATTATTGTCAGGGAAAGATGACCAATAATTGAGTATCGTCAACATTCTTAAATTTTTCAATGCCGGTTTGGCACCTGTGGCTCAATCGGCTAAGGCGCCAGCCACTATACCTAAGGTGGCAGGTTCGAATCCCCAGCCCAGGCCCGCCAAACAACAATGATGGCTGCAACCAAAAAAAATGGCCAGGCATTGTGGCGGGCACCTGTGGTCCCAGCTACTTGGGAGGCAGAGGCAGGAGACTCGCTTGAGCCCAGGAGTTGGAGGTTGCTATGAGCTGTGATGCCATGGCACTCTACCCAGGGGGATAGCTTGAGGCCCTGTCTCAAAAAAAAAAAAAAAAAAA
>CAUYQV010026666.1:0-14659 GCA_963574575.1 Galagoides demidoff | reverse complement strand
CCTGTGGTCCCAGCTACTTGGGAGGCGGAGGCAGGAGACTCGCTTGAGCCCAGGAGTTGGAGGTTGCTGTGAGCTGTGATGCCATGGCACTCTACCCAGGGGGATAGCTTGAGGCTCCGTCTCAAAAAAAAAAAAAAAATTGAAGACATTTATATTGATAAGCCAATTAATTGGCTTCTTTTGAAGGTCTTGTAAGAGAATGTGTATGTGTGAAATACATGTATCATATGTTAACATGGATATTCTTTACACATAGCAACACTTCACCCAGCAAGTGTTACAGGATTGGTTCACATATTGGCTGCTTTCCTATTCCAATTCTTTCTTTCCTTGGTGGTCATAATACAAAAATCAAATTGGTTCCCATATTAATAGGCAATGAAGAACTATTGTGAAAGTAAATAAGAAAATGGTAAACCTTACAAGTTCAAACTGTTCCTTAAAACGTTTAATAACAATACTTTACATTTAACAATTCAAAGCCTTAAGCTGAATTCATTTTAAGATTTCTACGTAGCAGGATTCGATCATATTGAATCAACCATTCCCCATTCCCCAATTTAAGATATACGGCTATTTATGAACATGCCCTCAAACCAATATAATCTACCATGCAATGACTGGAAACCGTGAATGGACAATCGATACGGACCACTAGAGAACCATTAGATCACAGAGCAGTGATTTACCCAAATGGTCTCTTTGAGCTGCCAGTTCCTCAATGTATCACACTTGGTTTCAAGTAACTTATTACATAAATATCGCTTAGTGTCAAACGTCGGATTGAAAAAGGTAAAATAAATGAAGTATTTCATCCATTCATTTTTCTTAAATTTTTAACTCACTCTAAATAGTTAAGTTTCCACATGTTGCAGTAAATCGCTGATTAGTTTTTATTAATAAGTTTGATTTTCTCCAAAGTGTACTGCAAACACCCACTGTGCATTTCAGAAACAGAGCCACAGAGGCACAGGAAAGACACCATTCATCTGTCTGTGTTACGTTATTGGAAACTCAAAACTATAAAATTTTGTCACTTTCATTCCAAGTAACCTAAAACACTTCATGGAATTTTACCCATTATTTAAAATATATAAGCTCATTATAGATTTTCTTAAAAAAAAAAAGACAAATAAGCTCTCAGAAGAATAAAAAGCAAACCTTAAGATATTGCTTCACTAGAATAAAGCAAAATATATTTGTTCTTAAGTAGTTATGATTATTTTCAAATCTATGTTGTTGGGGTTTTTACTTGAAATTAAGAGAAAATACTCATTTCAACACACTGTGTATGTGAAGTTGATGAAATGAAGACATACCTCTGTCATTACCATATCCTGGCACTTCTTCACGTATTTACCATCTGCTTTGACAATTGTTTGCAGAAACCTCAGGTACTCCACGTGGCGGCCGTGCGTCTCGATGCAGTGCACGAAGTGCTGCACCACCCTCTCGCTGATCTCGTTGCACAGATGGTAATTGTTCATGAAGATGTGCCGCAGGGTTTCTGCCTCAAGGAGCTAGACACAGAAGAACGTGCCCTCGTGATTCTGACAAGATCAAGCGTCTATTCTATAGTTTAGTCTAATTCCCCTGCTCGTGATCAGTGTCATGTTTTATATGAAGCCACAGTGAACTTTCTGTGCAAATCTTTTACAAAACGCAATGAGATCATTAACCATGAAAAGAAAACCAAGCTAACAAAGGAATTTAGTTGGAGAATGGAACTTATTATCATAAAGCGCATCATGTTGCCAACGGTGTGAAGGTTTTTTGGAGACAGGGTCTCACTCTATTGCAAGGGTTAGTGCAGTGGCATCATCACAGCTCATGGCAACCTCAAACTCTTAGGTTCAAGCGATCTTCCCAAGTAGCTAGGACTACAAGCACCTGTCACCAGGCCTGGCTAATTTCTCTATTTTTAGTAGAGACAGGGTCTCACTTTTGCTTGACTGGTCTTGAACTCAGCTCAAGCGATTCTCCCACCTTGGCCTCTGAGAGTGCCAGGATTACTGGCGTGAGCCACCATGCCCAGCAGGCAATAGTTGAGATTAATTTAAAATTCAAAGATAGCTCTTCCCTAAGATCCACTCAAGCATATTTTACAGACCAGGGCAATCTCCAGCTTTGAGTTGCCAATATTTATCTTACTCCTGGTATTAATAGAGTTAGTTCTTTATTCTACCAGTATCTTTTCCCTAATATTAAACTATATACAAACAAATGAAGTTAACATCTGCATGTATAATTCGTGTAAAGTTTTCAAGTTTCTTTAAAAGTTTCCATAATAGAAATCAAAACGTTTACTTTTAGGGAGAGAATCCTTATGGGGGGAAAAAAAAGTGAGATGATGATTACTAAAATTGTATTCATTAATGTTCTAAAACAAATTGGATGCACACTTAACTGTAAGTCACTAAAATACTTACACCCGGAGTCAAAAACAAATTCAGATGTTTATGAAGAAGAACTTGATTCTGTGGATTCCCTCGACAGAAATTCTGCAGGAACGTATGGGCCAGATTCATTACTTCATTCATCTTCTCATCATTCTGTAAGACAGAAAGGAATGTGTGGCACAGAGAAACAAGCACAGGAGAGTGAATGTTACCAAAAGTAGGTTTTCACCCATGAACCATTTTCCTCTCTGACCCATACGTTTCGCTCCCCTTTCTCTGGGCCCTTCACTTTTCACTCCTCTCCAGGTTACCTCTCCTATCCCTCCCCTGTTTCCTAGATCTTCCTCACCTTCTCTGTTTTCCCTTCTGTGTCTGCTCTGCTCCACTCTGTCAACCCCTATTTGTTCCACAGCCCATCTCTCTTTCTCCCCCCGTCTTTCTGGTCCGCCACCACATTACCCCCTCTGCAGAGAGCCTCCTCCTTCTCCCCTGCCTTTCTCCCACCTCTCTGCCCTGCGTTCCACTCTCTGTCCCTGATCTCACTTCTCCTCCCTGCTCCGCTGTAACCTCCCAACCCTCCAATTCTTCCTCCTCCAAAACACTCCCCTTTTCTAGTGTGTGTTTCCTCTTTCCTCTGTTTTTCTCCTTTTCTCCACCTTCTCCATCCCTCCTTCTTATACTTCTTCCTTCCTCCTGTTCCTCCTAACGTTTATTCCTTCTCTCCTGCTCCTGCCTCCCTTTTCTCCCATTCTGCCTTCACTTTTTCTTCCTATCCACTCACTTTCCCTCTCTCCTTCACCCTGTGAACTTTCTCTCTTTTTCGTATTTCTCATCTATCTCAATTCTCCGCACTCCCATCCTTTCACTATTTACCCCGTCTCTTATTTCCACCTATTTCTTCTTCCTTTTCTCCTCAATTTCTCCCCTCCTCTTTCCCTCTCCTTATCTTTATCTCTTCTTCCTTAACACTCTTCAGTAGCTTTCTTCATTCCCTGTCATTTTCCAAAGTCCTAAAATATGCGACTATCATCTGTTTATAAGAATCTGTGCACAGTGCAATGGGACATTTCAAAACTAAGGGTATAGTATAAATGTCTTACCACAACAAATAAGTAAATGAGATGGCGGCTCTGTTAATCAGTTTGATTAAAGCATTTCACATTGTATGTCAAATCAGTACATTTGAGACCCCATAAATGTACACAGTTATGAGATTTTTTAAAATCTCAATAAGAAACCTAAGTCCAAAAACTCACAGGGAATTCAAAGCTCTCTTCCTAACAGTGGTCTCTATGTTATCACTGAAACCACCTAAAATTTCCCTGTCCCACTTGTCAAGTGGTCACTATGTTAGAGATCCAAATGTCTAAGTGGTAGTTCAGGGTACATGAATTTAATGCTTACTAACCTAGGGGGTCTATGGTTTATGCCATCTGTAACCAAATAAGCAGCTTAAGTTCATTAATATACCTATTTCCTCATATTTAACATAGGGATGAATTAAGTAGCCTAATAAATAAGTTAAAGAAATTCCATTCCTAAATAAAAACATAAAAAAGTTTTATTTCAAAATACACTAACAGATATAAAAGGGATTTCAATTCCAGAAACACCCAATTTCTACTGAAAAACTGGCCAGTACAGAAAAATATCAGGGTCAGTTCTCCTGTGTTTCAAATTTCTATGATACTTTCATCTTATTCTTTTATTTTTTAACAATCTAGTTCTTCAAAGTGAGAAAACCCAAAACCAAAAAGTAGTAACAGAAGACTCAATGCTGAAGTTAGATTATTAGAAGGGAACTGATCATATGTCTAATGCTTGTTGTTTCATAAAATAATTTAGTTAATAAATCTTGACAATTTACCATCTTATCTTTCAATAACTCTTTTATTTCATTCTCTATTATGGTTCTTAGGAATGGTATAAATTTACATGTTAAAAAAGAAAAGAAATCTGGGGGATCCAGATGGAGAGGGGACCCATGCTCAGAGAGGCCTGGGACTGCATCTTGGCACCCAGAGAGATGACTAGGGCATCCAGTGGTGGGTATCAGAGACCGAGGCGGGTACAGAGGGCATTCACATGGGGAACAGGCTGCCGCAGGGATGGAAGACTAGTTTAGACAAGGTGGTGATAAGTAAGTAACTACATGAAAGTTTCTTAGCAGGTTTCCCATGACCTGGTAACAGAGATACAATACAGAAAAGGAAAAACTAAAATAAACCCTGCAGTGCTGGAATTAGAGGTCTCACCATGAAACCAAGGTTTTCAATAATTTATTGACAGGAAAAGAGATGTAAATGTAATTGTATATGCTATGTGTGCATTTATACACACACACACTTATACATATAATACACACATGTGTACTCTCTATCTAGAGGTCCTGGAAAAGGGGACAACACCCCGATAGCAATAAGCACACTTTGTTCTCAGAACTTTGCTTCTCAACACCATTAACCACCAAATGGAGCGGGGCTTCCTGAAGAAGTGGCTGATTCCAATGGAGCAAGAACAATACCAGATGATCTTGGAACGTTTTCTTGTGCCAAAAATCAAGGAAGTACTCAAAGTATGATGAGGACACATTAGAGGACAGAGAATGTAGCTTAAAGGGGCTCACTGGCCAAAGCTGAGACAATCTGAGGACCTAAACAAACAATGATGGAAACTTATTATGACCTATTGAACTATAAGAGCATTCGCAAACCCATACTGATAAACCTAAGTACAATGAATGAATAATTCAGAGTCTGAAATATTTACCTAGTTTCACCGCCCCACTTGACAAAATAGGCATTAAGTACAAAGGGCAGGTGAGCACTTCACAGTGGAGAGGACTATAGACACCACTGTCACCAAGGATCACAGTGAACATCACCAGGAACGGCACAGATCAGAGTCACGCACGACTGACAGGAAGCAGTGAGAAGAATGCGGCTTCCCGTCCCATCCCTGCCAATGATGTGTAACGGAATCTAATTACGAGGAAACATCAGATAACCCAAACTAAGGGCCATGCCTCAAAATAAGTGACGACCTTTAAAGGTATCGTTGTCAGGAGAGTTCCAGCATGAGGAGATCTAAACAGACATGAGAAGTGAACAGCATCTGATTCTGAAGTGGATCTTTGGGTGAAACGGGGCATGAATGGAATAACGGGAGAAATGTGAACAGTGAGCCTGATGAGGCAGCAGTCGAGTGCCAGGCTCTCTGCTAAGCTGGACGGCTGTGGTGTGGCCGCTGTTTGCAGGAATCACACACTGAAGGGCTGGGGGGTGATGGGTTATCAGGTCAAATAATTAAGGGAGGAAGAACTTCATTTTTTCTTTCTTTCTTTTTCTTTTTTTTTTTGAGACAGAGTCTCACTCTATCACCCTGGTAGAGTGCTGTGACATCATAACTCACAGCAACCTCAAACTCTTATGCTCAAGCAATTCTCTTGCCTCAGCCTCCCGAGCAGCCGAGACGGCAGGTGCCCCTCCACAACGTCTGGTTAGCTTTTTATATTTTCAGTAGAGACGGGGTCTCCATCTTGCTCAGGGTGGTCTCAAACTCCTGAGCTCAGGCGATACACCCACCTTGGTTACCCAGAGTGCTAGGATTACAGACATGAGCCACCATGCCCAGCTAAGGGAGAAAAGATTCTTAGTAACTTTGCTAAACATTTGAAATTGTATCAAAATTAAATGTTAAATTAAAAAAGTAACTAAGAACCAACCTTTTCATAAGGTATCTGCAGAAGATCCAGCACCACAGAATGAGCCCCCATATTTTTCAGTAACCGTTGATGTTGATTCCGGCACTTTTTATTCTGTACACAAAGTTTACTTAGCCTAATCAAAATCTTTCAAAAGAAGAAGAAAAGCGTTCAGTATAACAAATAACGATATGAAATACAAGGAAAAAATACCTGTCACGCAAATATAAACCTATATAAAAATACTTTACATCTGCTGACCTCCTTTACAATACGGTAGTTATTGCTCTTATTGCTGTCAATCTGAGGTTTCTTCATTCCATCCTGCACTGGACTTAGAATGTTTGATTCCTAAAATAAACAAAAACATGTATTTTTATACCACTTGTAAGTTTATAATAAATATATTTTGATTTATTTTGTAATAAATTCACTAGTCAAGTTCAATGTTTCTTTTGTAACATAATTACAAAATGTAATTAAATGTTATATAATTAAATTAAGTATTTAATGCCATAAAAAATTCCTTCACTTAAATAAGCCATGCATTTTACCACTACCCAGTAAGAACCAAATCATAAGATAAACAGAATTTCTAATGAGTTAAATTTTAAAAGCTATTATATGTGTTACTAGTATATTGTCTTATAAGATTTTATATATATGTAATATATGTAAAACATACATGTAGATTTACAGATATGTAATATGTATATGACATACATATATATGAAACTTCATAGAGATACATATATGTATATATCTCTAACACATTATGGCTTTATAGTAGAGAAAAATTCAGGGCATAAAAGACATAATTGTATCATAAGGAATGAACTATAAGAATAAAAAGAGTTCTGAAGGAGCATATCATAGCAGCTGAACACATCTCAGGGAAGGGAGGAAAGAACAACTTAACCCAAGGATTCTCTCCGCCAGGTTACCATGACATCCTTAAGAGTCACGAATTGGGGCCAACCAAGCATGGACAAAATCACGAAAATGAAGAAAAGAAAAATAAAACTTAAATTAAAAATAACATTTTAAATTACTAAATTAATAAAGCTTATTGAGAGGACCTGAAACACCACAAATACTAAATAAATAATTATAATAAGCATTGTCTGTAGCTTCACAATAAAAAGCAAACATAGGCATTGTATAGATTGTAAATATCAACAACTGTAGTCACTATTTGAAAATAAAACACCAATCACAAACAATTCCACACAGAACATTTATTAAGACTTAGTACAGAGAGTCTCAAAGAAATACATAGAAGTCATGGTCCTTCTCACAGGAAAATTACAGTCTACCTAAGAAAATTGGGAGAACTATGAAAATAAAAGATTTGAACTGGGCAGAATTCATTACTCAGATAGAGAGAAAAGACAGCTACAGCTTTAGACAGCTTTATGAAGGAGGTCAAGTTTAAGCCAAGGTCTCCAAAGATGAAAACCACATAGTTAAAGTTAAGTATAAAGGATGTGTGGGTGGGCAGGCGAAAGACTATCAGGGGTAGAAGTCACCTTGGACCAGCGGTTCTCAACCTGTGGGTCAAAACCCCTTTCTAACAATGAAAATAACATTGTGGCATTGGGAAGATGCCTTAGAGAACCATACTGCAGCAGAAACACGATAAAGTGTAGGAAACAGCAAGAACTAACAGCATGGGTTGCAAAGTCTGGGTGATCAGGCTGAGTGCAGCCTGACGACTTCCCTGTCCTACAATATACGCAAAACTGCATCAGGAAGAATGTCAGATTCCACTTGGGTCAAAAACACCCTCAATTTTTTTTACTAGAATGACAGTTCAGGGCTTTCTTACTTAAAGTGGACCCCAGTTTAAGCTCAGGAAAAGAGTAACAAAGATATATGAGGCCAACTTCCTATGCTTCAATGATACAAACTTCATTTGTTCCAACCTGCTTTTCCTACTGTGCTCCAGACAAATCACAAAATTAATATAAATCAAGAACCAAAGAAAAAATACTTTTCTTGCTAGTCAAATAATTCTGATGAAAAGTTTCGTGCAGCCATGTGATTTGATCCACATTGAGCCAACATTTTTCCCTCGTCCACACCTCTTTTGCTTCTCTCCTTGGCAAACACTATCCTGACTCTCCCAGTCTGAACCCCATGTTAGCAGGTGACCCCTTCCCCTATTTTACTCAGTAGATGGAAATACTGCTACACAGCATTTCTTTTTTTCCATCTATAAACCTGCCTACCTCCCTCTTCCTAGGTCTAAGAGAACTAAACTTATAATGCATGGATTTGAGAATCTCTCCTCCCTGGCATCCCCTTCCTGCTCCATCCCCCTTTCTAGTCCATGAGCAGTTTCTATCCACGATGAACACTTCCTTTGCTTCCTAATTATGGTCAGATTAAGGCAATCCAAGCCCTTGCAGTGACACTGCACGTCCTGGAAAGTAGCTTTGACTCCTAGATTATTGGCCCCACTAAATTTCTCAGAAGAATAATCTATATCACAGTGCATAGATTATGCCTCATGTGCCAGTGACTCTTTTTACCAAAACTGTCTTCAGCATTTGACTCTGTGGTTCACCACCAGTTTTGGTAAGCCCCATTCTCTTTGTTACATCGTGACATGATACCCTTCAAGATTACCTTTTCTGACCCAGGTATCTCTTCACACAATAGCACTGGAACTGCAGAAAGTAAAAGGTATGAACACTGAAAGCCTTCCAAATATTATTAAGTTAAATCGCAGGGCCATGTCACCTAGCTATCTTAATGAATACTGGGATGGAAATGAAAACAGCCCAACCTCCACTCCAGGGAAATAAAAGTGAGAAAAGAATGTGAGAGATTATCTGCAAGACACTATTAAAGTGAATCCTAAAAAGTTACAGGAGAAAATGATAAACTATATAGTGTGTAAGTGAAGCCAGTGTGGAAAAAGAAACATGGTAAAAGTGGCTAAGACAAGTGGAGACTTACTTAGCTGAAAACACACTAAGATTAAACAATGAGACAAATGGGTTTCTATTTGATAGTGGAAATAATTTGTTGATGAGTAGTAATTGCAAACGCTAGGAACATAACTATATTTCCTTTTGGTGATCACAAAAGTGGAGGCTGAAGTTCTAAAAAGACTGTTCCATTTTTGTCTACAAGAAAAGAAATACTAAGGAAAACCAAATTTTTACCACCCATGTTTGGTACCAAATACCAAGCCAGTATTAAGATATTACCAAGTCTAGGGGGGCACCTGTGGCTCAAAAGGGTAGGGCGCCAGCTCCATATGCCAGAGGTGGCAGGTTTGAACCCAGCCCCGGCCAAAAACTGCAAAAAAAAAAAAAAAAAAAAGGATATTACTAAGTCTAAGGACTGGTGAAGCTCCTTCAGCAGGAAGACCTTTCTGATTCATGCCAATTAAAGAAAGCCGTTAAAAACACAGGCAGATCTTTGGCACATCTATTTAAGCCCGTTCTTCAAACAATGGCCTAAAGAAAAATACAGATGTCTTGTTTTAAGAAACATAATCTTGGATAAAATGTACTACATTAGAAAAAGTTACGCTCTTTAATTCAGCCCAGGGGAGGACAAAGACAATGTGAAACTCTGTAAGTATGGAAATTATGAAGAATAATGATTTTAATTTAAAATTGCCAGCAGTCAACAAAAGGCAGTGACACTAGAGAATTCAATAAACAAGCCCTTTTAATTTCAGAAAATAATTCAATGTAATTAAATTGAACAAAAACCCATAGAACATGTGGATGATTCCAAAGCAGCGATCAGGGTAATTTAACAAATATGTAAACTATGTAACTACAGGTAGGTTTTATTTTCTCATTTTGATGCCTAAAGGTATTGCACAAATTCTCCTCCAGAAAGGGCAGTAATTGACTATATTTTTTATAGTCTATAAAACTTTAGTCCTAGGTGTGTGGCCAAATCTACAAAGCCCTGATTTTGTTCTAATGGAAAAGTATAAGAAAAGTGCAAAATGTACAAGTGAAATTTATGCAGAGCTACGGAGCCGAACAGGCCCAGAGAACAGTGGCACACTTGTAGTACACCTTCAAATGATCCTGTAGACAAGAGTGTTGAAGAATAAATATGGTCCTCCGAAAGCAGCTGCACTTTATTGCAATTGCTTCCTATTATCTAGACAACCTGAATTTATTCTCTCTAATGGAATATGGGAAACAGCTTAGTTAAGTGATGTTTATAGAGGCAGCTATATTTTTAATTGCATTATGTGTGCCACAACATAAGACAGTAGGTTCAGAAACAATATAGCAAGGAGAGTCTAGAAATTGAGTGGGAAGCAGGGTTCCAGGAAGAGACACTGAGAGTGAACCAATACTGGTTTCAGTATAGTTTCCTTCCAGTTTTTTAAAAGCCGGCGTCTCGCTCTGTGGCCCAGGCTATAGTGCAGTGGCACAATCATAGCTCACAGCAGCTTCACACTCCTGGGCTCAGTCAATCCTTCTGCTCCAGCCTCCCAAGTAGCTTACACTACAGACACGTGCCATCATGCCTAGCTAATTTTTCTTATGTTTTTGAGACAGGTTCTTGCTATATCTTTCAGTCTAGTCTCTAACTCCCAGCCTCGAGCAAACCTCCTGCCTCAGCCTCCCAAGGCACTGGGATTACATTGTGAGCATGCATAGTCCCCCAATTTCTTTTACATCAGGCAAGGATATTCTTTTATATCAAAAGTGACATAAAAAATAATACTGTATAAACTGTACGATGAACTAAATATTAGCACTAATTGACGGGGATCCAGCTCCTTCATTTAAGAGCCGCAATCATACTTTTAAAAATAGAACTTTCCAGATTCTACCACCTAGCACTGCCTTCATCTCGCAGCTGCATGATTAAAATAGCTCAGTGCATGCCTTCTATTTATCCCCCACCCCACTGAAGTTTAAGAAGGTCCTTCCTCAGCAAAGTTGTTGAGTCAGCTAGGCTGCAAAGCCCTCTGCTCACCGTCTGTGCCCTGGCCTTCTCTGGGTAACCCCCCTTCAAGCCAGCCAGGGGCCTCTTTATACCAACCACCCTCCCCCCAACTTCAGGTGCCAAATGCCTTCCTCTTCCCTTCCTCTCCTTCCCCCCAAACACGGGGCAAGAGGCAGGGGGCAGATCTAAAGACCAGCCTTTTATACCTGATTGGCCCTTAAGATAATAATTTATTAGATGCTCTTCAAAATAAATGTAACCTCCCTCAGACAACTTAATGATAACCCCCTGTGGGATAAGGAGGTACTTTTTTCTCCCTCCCGCCTAATAGTAACACCATGTAGTAGTCATTTAGGAAGACATCACCCTAGATCTACTTATCTGACTTTGTATATAAAACTGATTTGGATAATCACAGAGCCAGGGTTGACAGTTTCTACCTCCCTGGGAGACACTTAACTCTGCTTGAGGACTGGTGCCAAGACCCACAATGGGCAGAAGAGACTGAGTCCTCTGTTACTTTCCTCCCAGGCGTCCTCAAACTATGGCCCACAGGCCACAGGCAGCCCGCCGAGGACATTTATCCAGCCTTCTGGGTGTTTTTTGCCGCCACTGCCTGTCCTGCTTAGCTGCGGCCTATCCTTTTAAACTATAGTCCAGCCCTCCAACGGTCTGAGGGATAGTGAACTGGCCCCCTATTTAAAAAGTTTGAGGACCCCTGCTCCAGACTCTTCCTTAATCAGGCTCAAATTCCTTCCCCTCTTGAGGATATATACATATTCCTAACTTAACTTCCAACTTGTTTTCCTTTCTTTCTGTTCCAAGACAAATACAGTGCTGTTTTCTAACTCATTTGATGTCATTTTAGTATTTGATGATATTTAATCTGATATCCTAGAAAACCCCCTAAATTTCCTTAATTATCCGTATCTCTGATAAATAAGATGACAAAAAAGCACGTGTCACTGGGGCGCATCCTCTTTGTTTAGAGAGGTATTTAGGAAAAACTGGGACTGTGTCAGTGATAGGTACATTTAATGTAAACTAATAACTGCTGTCATAGAACACAACAGGAACCATTTGCATACAGCAATATATCCCAGGAATTTTCTGATGCAAATTCCAAGTGGCTGAGAACTCTCTGGTATTTATATCAAATGTAGAAAGGATGGGCAACCTTTCAGTCAACAGAGCAGCACGTAATAACAAAACACTGTACAGGAGGTGAAAACAGTAACACAACAAAGCCCTCAGAGGCTGTCTCTGATAACTGAGGCGCCACATGAGGAAGCTTCCCTAGTCACAATCACTTGAGGCCCTAAGAAGGGGTGGAATGTGCGAGGGGGGAGGAATCAGTAACCTCTCTTACACTGACTTTTCCCCAACCAATCATACAGAAATGTTGTTACCTGATCTAAAAACACACATATCTTCTGATTTGAATGAAATCAACCTCTATCATTTTCTTGGAGCCATCTGCAGAGGAAAAGAAACCACATAGGAACATAGAATCTTCACTAACAACTTCAACTAAGAACAAGTGGAAATGTTTAAAAAAAAAAAAGAGTAAGAAGCCAGGCATGGTAGCTCACTCCTGTAATCCCAGCACTCTGGGAGGCTGAGACTGGTGGATTGCCTGAGCTCTGGAGTCCGACACCAGCCTGAGCAAGACAGAGACCCCCTTCTCTAAAAATAGCCAAGCAAGTGGCAGTCACCTGTAGTCCCAGCTACATGGGAGGCTGAGGCAAAAGGATTGCTTGAGCCCTAGAGTTTGAGATTGCTATGACTATGATGCCACGGCACTCTACCCAGAGTTACAGAAAAACAAAAAGAGTAAGATAGTAACTTTTCTTTATAACATAAAGGAAATGCTAAGTTTATGCTAAAACAGTATTAATTTAAATATAGGCTAGAAAACAAAGAGGGAAAAGATTCCCATAGTGGAAATGATTGAAAAGAACAAATTCTGGAAGTTTAAGTTGCATATAAAAATTTGCATGACAACCAAACAGAATGAAGATTCGTAAAACTAGCATTTGAGTAAAAACTGAAAATTACGTTTTCAGGTTTTCAGATTTATGTCACGTGAAAGGTCTTATTGATTCTCATCAATAGCAACCACCTTCACTGGCATTAGCTCAGACATAAGGTCATGGATGTGTATAGTGATATAAACAAGTAAATAAATTATACAATAAGGGTTGGGCAAAAAAAAAAAAAAGAATCTGGAGACAAGAGACAGATTCCATAAAATGAAAATCTAGGAAAGCATCGTCCACAGTTAAGGAATGAAAGTTCTTTATGCAGTTACCATGGTATCCCTCATTTTCAGGTCAAGTAGCAAGATTCTGTCTAAAGTATACAGACTCTATGTACTAGGCCATGAGAGTCAGACATTCCACCAGTTCCTGCTGTCAGAAGTGAGTTTACTAGTTACAAATTTTGCTGAAAACACAAGTTTATGTAGAACTATTTCCCACTGGGCAGAATCAAGTACCAACACTGGGGAAAACAGAGCTTTCTTTCAAGATATCCTTCCAGAGCAGTGATTCTCAACCTTCCTAATGCCGCAGCCCTTTAATACAGTTCCGTGGGTTGCAATCCACAGGGCGAGAACTGCTGTTCTAGAGAGACTTGTCTCCTTCCTTGCTTCATCAAAGAAAAAGAGATGAGAAGAGGCAGGCAAAGAATGGAAGACAGCTTTTGCTTACAGAGTAAGGAGATGTGTAGGGAGCAGAGTAACGATCAGATGGAGAAGGTGTGCCTGGAGAGAAATAGAGCAAACCCACGGAGAGCAGGAAAGAGAGGCAGGGAGAGAAGAAAGGAAGGCATTAATTTGTAATTAAGTATTAACTGGTCAATGGTAATTATTAAGATAGACCTGCAAACTATAATTCAAGCTCCTATTAGGAATGTTAATGCTAAGAAAGACAACCAAAAACTCAACGATGAGAAGATTAAATCATCCCCAGGGAAATATAAATAACCAGCAAATCTTCTGAGAGGACCTATAAACAGGTACGCTTAAAATTATCCTAGATATACTGAGGGATAACATCTCTCACGACCTCTGTGATCGCCACATGTCATGCCACAGTGTTCACAATGACACCACAGCAGCAGTCAGCCTGTGTAGCTTTGACTGGGAAAGGGAAATTACAAGGCAAGAATCAGCAAGAGAAGAGAAGGCATGGGTCCCCCCATCCGCCCAGATCCTCCACAGAAGTGCTGGGGGATCTGCTGGATCATGGGGGTCTAGGGTTCCAAGTAACCACACCTCACCCTACAGTGACTACTTACGAGGCAAGTTTGAGAGTAACCTCAATGAAGCTACACACAAACTGTTTCACCACTGGGCAATGCCTATTGTGTATAGGAATCATTTAAGAACACTAGTCCTGGCTCGGCACCTGTGGCTCAATCGGCTAAGGCGCCAGCCACGTACACCTAAGGTGGCGGGTTCGAATTCCCAGCCCGGGCCCGCCAAACAACAATGATGGCTGCAACCAAAAAATGGCCGGGCCTTGTGGCAGGTGCCTGTGGTCCCAGCTACTTGGGAGACAGAGGCAGAAGACTCGCTTGAGCCCAGGAGTTGGAGGTTGCTCTGAGCTGTGATGCC
>CAUYQV010026665.1:0-24515 GCA_963574575.1 Galagoides demidoff | reverse complement strand
ATTTTTTCATTTTACCATTTTATAAAATTCATAAAAACCAAAAATTTATAACCAATTTAATTTTTTTTTTTTTTAAAAAAATTTTTTTTTTAAAAACCATTTAAATTTTTTTTTTTTTTTTTTTTTTTTTTTTTTTTTTTGGTGATGTAGCTCTGTAAGTTCTTTCCAAGGTACAACCTCATAACAGACATACTTCAGCTGCCTGAATCCCCTACCCCAGGTCCTAGCTGGAGCTGCTGCTGGTGTTTATCAAGGAAATTCAAAGAACAATGCAAATAAGCATGGTCAAATGATGCTAGAGATCTCAGCATCAGTCAGACATGCACCACAAACAACTAAAGATACTTCCTTTGCAGAAAATATTTCTATTAATATATTTAATTGCTTAGTAAAATATTTCCCAGTTCTTCCCTCTTGTTTTTTTTCTTGAGCAAAGCATTCCATCCTATAATGTATTTTGTGGTCTTTTTCCTTTTCACTGTCAAATTACACAACCTCTTGGATGTCTTCCAAATTCCCTTGGGAGTTTATTTCATGGTTTAATACAGGATGACCCATTTTAAGCAGTTCTCTTTGAAAGTGCTGAACAGGAGCTGTTTTAAATAAGTCACTCTCAGTTCGGGATGAGGGTAGTCATTTAATTTAATATCTTGGACCTGGAGCTGGAGAGATCATGAGAAATATCGCGACACTTCAATGGCAATATTTGAAGCAGAATGAGAATATCTAAATAAAATTTAGAAATATTTAATCTTATTCCTTCAATTCTATACTTTCCTTCTTACTTATTATAGATATTTATGTGTGTATGTATACTATTTATGTCCATATACTGTACATACATGTGTATTTTTCTCACCAAATTTACTATATTTTAATAATGCAAGGGTTAAATTCAGAAAATGCATAATTTCATAAAGCATTATATCACAAATAGATCAGCTTTCACTGATAGTTGTGTATTGTTCAAAATTGATTAAATGCTGACACAGCTGAACTGGTGTTGATCATTTTGAACTGAAGTGGGAGATGATCGAGGCAGCTCTGAGAAGAAAAAAAGATTGTATGGTACTCGCATTCAATTACTTTTCAACATAACTACCCCTGCTACCACTCCAGGCTTCAGCTAAAATGGAAATGCAGGTTTGGTGTTCCAGGAAGTATTACTGCAATGATACTTTGGTTTCATCATAATTCCTCTGGTTACAGAACTTTATCCTAACTGCTATCTCCACAGATCCTACCATAAGTTTTCTTAAATTTAATGAATTTCTGTTTTGAAATCAAAGACGTACAATCTATTCTAACTTATTCCTTTTATGGATTTGAACCAGGTTTTCAAATAGACTGTTTTGCCCTTTCATAAGCGTAAGGAAATGTGCTGAGGTTCTTGAATTCTATTCTTTTGACTAGTTGTGATTAGGTTTTATCTTAAACCAAGACTAGTTCAAACTCTGCCTATGATTCTTTGTTTATGTTTCTTAGGGCAATGGTTACACTTTTCCTTTTCTTTCTCTCTCTCTCTCTTTTGTTAAGGCAAGGCTGACTAGATTGTCTTTTCTCTATCTAGGGAGATTGTTTCACAATAAATTAATTTAGAACAATGGCTCTCAAACTTGAGTGTGCATCAGGATCAACCCAAGGCCAACAGCTAAGAAAAGTCTGGGTGAAAGCCCAAGAATTTATCTTTTTAACAAGTGCCCACATGACGCTGGCACTGTCCATCTGCAGGTTATGCTTGGAGACAGCCCACAGCTCATAAGGGAACCTACCTTTCCAGACCCAGCAGGTGCATGGGAACAGACCGCTTCTCTTCTACATCACCAAGATCTTTTTGTACCAAATAAACACATGCTGTCCTTTCTCCCTATGAGTATGATGACTATGTTAACTTTCTGGCCTTCCCTCCACACTTTAGTTAGGCTTTAATCTCATGGCAAAGCTCTCTAACCATACATGAAATCCAGAGTGACTCAGGATAAGAATGTCAATGTACAATTCCAGTCATGCTTCCTTTGACTGATTATAAATCTCCACTGTCCTCACTAACAATTGAAGTTCAAAGATCTCAGTTTCACATTCAAGGATCTCTTGCAACTGGCCCTGAGTCTATCCTGCATTCTTCTGTTCACATCCCAAGAATGAATGTTTGGTCATAGTTGGCTCTCTCTGTTCCCTCCTTACATGCCCCTTCTCCCCTTCTTTCACTTTGTGATGTAATAAAATTGAAAATTTGTTTGTTTTGCTTTCCATTCTATGTGCCTTCACTTGCACTTTTTCATTACATGTTTTTTTTTGTAACGCCCATTTCAGATCATAGGACTGCAAGATAATGTTCTTACAATGCCTAGCCAGCTGCTGCCTGGCATATGTGTTTTTGGTAAATGCTCGTTTTGCATTTTCTCTTTTCCTTTTCTTCACTTTCTTAGTGCTTTCCCTATGTCCTCATGATGAAGTCATCTTCTAACAATTGCTTTAGTTGATTTATGTATAATCTCCTCCTTAGTATGTGTTTCATAGAATTTGATATTTTGTTTTGTTTTTCCTGTTTTTGGCCAGGGCTGGGTTTGAACTTGCCACCTCCAGCATATGGGGCCAGCACCCTACTCCTTTGAGGTGTCCACAGACACCGCCCAATATTTTGTTTTCACAGGGGTAGCATTATACCTGGAAGGTAGTAGATGCTTAATAGAAATGCCAAGTGTCACTGTTTTTATTACCAATACTTGGAAGTAGGAGAATGTTTTACAAAGCTCAATTAAAAACTGTGAAAAATATTTGTTGCTGAATTTTTAGATGTTTGCAAATTAAAAGAGCCATTTGGATTTAATTATGTTAGAATTTAGGGATCACTGAGGTTCACTGATAGTCAGCTTTCACATAACCACTTTTCAGGAAAAATATAAATCGTGTCCAGTTATTGGAATGACAAGAAATGAAGAGAGTGAGCTGAAAGTGTGCTCAATGAAGTGGAGAGAATTATAGTGGCAGGAGGTCCACCTGGTCTCATTTGGCAGTTGACTAAATCATGGAAACTGGCTTAAGTGGCATTTGTCAAAATGGTTACCCAAGGAAAATGGTTAAGGTCACAATTCTAAATACTGTGCTGTCAATATCAATGCCTTCTTTATCCAGAAGCAATGAAGTATGATAGGAAGAACCCAAAGAGAATCAGGAGAGGCTGTTCTTGTCTTGCCTCTAGCAGCTGTATAAACTTAGGCAATTATGAACATTTCTGAGTCTTGACTTTATTGAGCTATATAATGAATGGTTTTGTCTAGTGAGCCATGTAATTTTCAGCTCAAATCTCTGATTCTGTGATTATTCCTGCAAAACTAACTCTGCAAATAGGTTGAATCCCCATTTGCTGTTACAACGTGCTTTTAAGAGAAGGCCTGAGTAAATCTCTAATACTGCCTATTCTGCATTGACTGAAATGGTCAATCTAGAGCAGTGGTCCTCATTCAGGAGTGATTCTGCCCTCTAGAAGACATTTGGCAATGTCTGGAGATCCTCTTGGCATCTGGTGGGTAGAGGCCAGACCCGCTGCTAACATCCCTATATGGCAGGGAACATAATCCCTTTCTCTAACAAAGAATTATTCAGCCCAAACGGTCAATAGTGCCAGAACAGCTGATCTAGATGGCAAGTTAGATAATAATTCTCTGTGATAAGTTATTTCCTTAGCATTTATAATAGTTTTGAGAACAGAGTAATAGCTCAATATATGCTCGTTAGTACTTTAAAAAGCACATATTTTTTAAGCATCTGATATTCATAGCTCATTAATCTTTCCTTTGAATTTTTGTGCAGATCCCTCTAAAAAGGCATCTGAGACTCATGGATGGATAACAGATGGGCTGATTGATTACATTTTATCCAATCATTTATTAGGACACACCCTGCCTTGTGTGGAGACAAGGAGTTAAGGAAGGAAAGCTATAACATGAGATGTCATTTATTAGAGGGTCACATCATGCAGAATGTCAAAAGGAAAATTCCGCCTGGAAGCTGAAGCTTGCTCTGCATCACTTGAAGATGTGCAAGCTATATTTGATTTGTTAAGATTTGTTTATACTTTAAATAACATATCTAGTTGTTTCTGAAATTTCATTACCAATCCATTGCCACAAAGAATAAAATAAGAAGGTTGGGGGGGGGGTGGCTCACACCTGTAATCCTAGCACTCTGGGAGACTGAGGTGGGTGGATTCCTTGAGCTGAGGAGTTCAAGACCAGCCTGGGAAAGTATCTAAAAAAAAAAAAAATAGCCAGGTGTTGTGGCAGGTGCTTATAGCCCCAGTTACTCAGGAGGCTGAGGCAAGAGCTTCCCTTGAACCCAGGAGTTTGAGGTTGCCGTGAGCTATGATACCATATTACTCTACCCAGGGCGACAGAGTGAGACTGTCTCAACAAAACACAAAAGCAAGAAATCAAGTCACATAAAGGTCTGTAAACAACTTCAAGGAAATATCCAATTCATATCCCAACCTTGATAGGAATGGCTGGCATCCAAATTTCAAAAACAGCTCTTCAACACATAAATCTATATGACAGTTTCTCAAAGCCCATGTCATTACCTGTAATTATAGAATGCTATAACTTAAAAAGAAAATTAGAATATATTTCATGTTAAGGCCCATGTAAGTTAGTAACTTACCAGGATCTTTCAGCTACGATTTCAATATGTCTAAAATTTTACTACCCAATAAGCATTCTTTCCTTGGCAGGATTCCTACAGGCAGAAATGAGAAAAAAATGAAAAGACCCCCAAACTCTTTTTTGATCTTCTGTATAGATTTTGTAAATACTTATGCAAATCATTGCCAAAGAACCAGATCTCATCAAAACTGAAGTTTTTGTAATTGTTTTTTAGAAACTAGGCCATTAAAGTACTTCCTAAATATCATCCGGACTCTTAAAATCTCTGTAAGAAGTTATGCTTTCAGTTTCCTAAGCCATTTTACTAGATATATTTTTATTTTAATGTATATCCTTCCAAAGTGTGTTGTAAGTCCAAACAACTACATGCCTTTTATAATTATGATGTTCTATTTTCTTCACACTCCAAAATTTTATTATTTTGAGGGACTAAAACCAGGCACATTGGGGTGGAAACAAGTATGTGTTACTGTCTCAGTCCTAAATTTTCCTCTCTGTTGAATTATGGCCTGACAAGGCCTTTGAGCAGAGAACAACAGCTGTTCTCAGTTTAGGCTCTTCCTAAGTGAAGATGCTTCATAAACGTAGACTAACAATGGGATAATCAATATGGCAGATAAGCCAGTTTCCCTGTGTCTCAGTCATATGTGTGTGCTTTCTTGAGATTGTCTTGACCACGGATTTTACTAATTTTATATTTCTGGGACTGAAGTTTAGGAAGGTGGGGCAGCAGAAGGAAAAGACAAGATATAAAACATACATTAACCACGATAAGTTAGCATGTTTGCACAGTTAAGAGTATGTGTGTGTGTGAAACGTGCATGCATGTATACACACACACCCCCCAAATTGCTCCACCTGCCCTTGTGGAATCCTTGGTATATTAAGATAGGAAGAGTGAACTTTCCCACAGGGGTCAGTTTTTTAAGTTCTTTAATCTATCATAAATACAACACCAAATATATATGTCACTCAACAAATACCAAGTACATGCCTCTAGGACATCTCTAGATGTGGAACACAGCAGGTGAGACACACAGGGTCCCCCTTCCCACCTCTTCCAGAGCTTCCAGTCTAGCAGTAGGAGGCAGACAACCAACAAAGTGAACACACCAGATCATTTCCGAGAGTAACAGCTGTGCGGCTAATATTTATTCATTTCCTCCTCACTGTGTGCACCTTAGTGTTAACCCATTTCATAAGATAGGGGATGTGATGAGGTGTGAGTCGCAGGCCAGGGTTGATGTGCCACTTAGACCAGTGTTTCTAAGACGTGACATTTGATCTGAGAACTGAATGTGAAGAGCTGGGGCAACAGTACTACCGACAGAGGGAAGAGTCAGCCCAAAGGCCACGGGGTGGGAGGTGGGAGACAGAAAAACAGTTTGTAGCTCAGTGAGGGGGCAAATGAGTGTGAACCACAGTCAGAAATCTCAGAAGAGCCTAAATGTCATCTTAAGAAACATGGATTTTTTTCCCCCTCTTTTATCAGAGGAGCAGTGGGGAGGTCCTGAAGGGTGGCCAGTCTAATGTATTCTAAAACAATCACACTGACTCTCATGTGAAGAATTCATTGCAGCAGAACGGAGTTAGGATAGGAGACCACGGCTATAAGCCAAAAAGAAGATGTTGCTTCAGACTAGGTGGGACCAGTAAAGGAGGAAAACAATTAAGGCAGATTCCACATATATTTTGGAGACATATTGGTTGAGACTTGCTCATAAACTGGATGTTTAGAGTGAGAAAAAGACGAACCCAGGGTGAGTCCAGGTTGTGAGGTGGGAAGTGGCTCTCCTCACATGGCACTTACTCAGGGAGATGCTGGGTCATTAATCAAACCATATTTTATGATCCTGTTCAAATGCTACCTCCATTCATCAGGTACCTTTCCCTGAGTCCTTGTTTTATTTTATAACTTTGTTATAGTAAGCACCATGCTTTAAACTGTTGCATGACATTTTAAAAGAATATTTATTTATTTATTTATTTATTTACTTATTTTGAGACAGAGTCTCACTTTGTTGCCCTGGGTAGAGAGTACCATGGCATCATTATAGCTCACAGCAATCTTTTTCTTTTTTTTTTTTGAGACGGAGCCTCAAGCTATCCCCCTGGGTAGAGTGCCATGGCATCACAGCTCATAGCAACCTCCAACTCCTGGGCTCAAGCGAGTCTCCTGCCTCTGCCTCCCAGGTAGCTGGGACCACAGGCGCCCGCCACAATGCCTGGCCATTTTTTGGTTGCAGCCATCATTGTGTTTGGCGGGCCCGGGCTGGGGATTTGAACCCACCACCTTAGGTGTATGTGGCTGGCGCCTTAGCTGATTGAGCCACAGGCGCTGAGCCTATTAGCATTATTTTTATTGTTGCATTGTTGTTTCCAAATGTAGTATTTTCCTTTTTTTTTTTTTTTTTAAAGTCAGTCTCACTTTGTCACCCTTGGTAGAGTGCTGTGGCATTACAGCTCATAGCAACCTCCAGCTCTTGGGCTTAGGCGATTCTCTTGCCTCAACCTCCCGAGTAGCTGGGACTACAGTCACCTGCCACAACACTCAGCTATTTTTTGTTGCAGTTTGGCCAGGGCCAGGTTCGAACCCACCACCCTGGGTATATGGGGCCAGCACCCTACTCACTGAGCCACAGGCGCTGCCCCAAATATAGTATTTTCAATTTGCAATTGGTTGAATCTATAGCTACAGGGGCCAATTGTATATATAATAGATTGCTTTAGATGTTGCTATGGTTTGATGTTCCCCCCAAATTTCATGTATTAGAAACTTAATACCTAAATTCACATGATGATTGGAAATGGGAGCTTTGGGAGGTAATTAGGATTAAGGGAGGGCCTGGGGATGAGACTGGTGGCTTTATAAGAAGAAATTCCCTGTCCAGGAGCAGTGGCTCACGCCTGTAATCCTAGCATTCTGGCAGGCAGATGGATTGCCTGAGCTCACAGGTTCAAGACCAGCCTGAGCCAGATTAAGACCTAATCTCTAAAAATGATCAGGCATTGTGGCAGATGCCTGTAGTCCCAGATACTCAGGAGAATGAGGCAAGAGAATTGCTTGAACCCAAGAGTTTGAGGTTGTTGTGAACTATGACACTAGAGCACTCTACTGAGGGTGACAAAGTGAGACTCTGTCTCAAACAAACAAAAAATAGAGAGACCCATGCTGACATACATGCTCTTGCCCTCCTCTTGCCCTCTCACCATGTGATGCCTTATACCATGTTGTGAGGCAGTATGAAGGCTCTCTTCAGAAGCTTTTGCCACATCTTTGGACTTCTCAGCCTCCATAACTGAGTCAAATAAACTTCATTTTTAAAATAAATTACCCAGTCCCAGGCATTCTGTTATAGTAATAGAAAATGGACTAAGAGAGACGGAATAATAAAATGTTTTATTTTTATAAAGAGGGATACAAAAAATGTAAATTTACCTAGAAGTAGGGAACAATGGGATTTCTATGGAGGATATAATTGAATGAGGCATTAAAAAATAAGTTTTACCACATGGATAAGATTACTTTAGGTGGAAAAAACAGTATGGAGGGGAAAAAATCTGTAGGCAGAACCCAGAAAGGTTCACTGGAGGAACTGCAGATATAGTATTGGAGGGACAAGGGATAGCAAGACAAGGCCAGGTAAGTAGAAAGAGAGGGCTCATGTCAAATGCTCAGGAGTTTGGGTATTATCCTACAGAAAATGAGAGTGTTAGACAAATTTTAAGGATAGTACCATGATTAGATTTGCTTTTAGAGTTCTCAATACATGTAATTGTAGGGATGATAGTATAAAGTTGTGGAGACATTTATTACTACAGCATGTAAGAATTCCACCCTCCATGATCTGGTTATTATATTTCTAGTAATAAAAGCTCGTCATGTCCTAAGACTACCCAGATGTTTTTTTCTTGAAAAATAGCACAAAATTCTGTAAACCAAGTTTTTGAAAAGTACATGTTGGAGGAGGAAGTGTGTATGTGCCTGCTCACATGTACATATATATATGAATGTACATAAAAAATGTATTTTGGCGTAGCTAGCATTTCAGCCTGTTATGAGATTCTTCTGAAATGTGATTATATTGTCTATTGAATTAGCTTTCCCTCTCAGTTTTCTATCATTTTCAATAATGGCAGTAATGCCTTCTAATTCTGTTTATATACAGATATACCATTCACTGCCTACAGCATGAAGTTCCAACTCTATCATAATATATTATTTAAAAGACTGGTAACTTCTGGGTGGCGCCTGTGGCTTAGTGAGTAGGGCGCCGGCCCCATATACGGAGGGTGGGGGGTTCAAACCCGGCCCTGGCTAAACTGCAACAAAAAAATAGCTGGGCATTGTGGGGGGTGCTTGTAGACCCAGCTACTCTGGAGGCTGAGGCAAGAGAATCGCCTAAGCCCAGGAGTTGGAGGTTGCTGTGAGCTGTGTGACACCACTGCACCCTACCTAGGGCAATAGAGTGAGATTCTGTCTCTACAAGAAAGAAAAGACTGATAACTTCCTGATGCCAGTCTTTTCAGCTTATCTCAACCCCTTCTCTTCTATGCATCTTATATTTTAATGACACAAAAATACTTTTCTATTCAGGCCTTATGTTTTCAAATGTCTGTACCTTTGCTCATGTTGTTTCATCTGTTGAAAGGCTGTTCTGCCCTTGAGACAGAATTCGTCACTTACTTCATCTTTTACATAGCTCTATTACAATATCATCATAAGACATTGTGCTCACCTTAAATTTGTCTCCTGTGCCAGACCTTGCCTGGAAGGGCAAGGGCTCAAAGCTATTTCTTTTTAGTCCTGGAGTGTCAAAGCATTGTGGATGGCGTATTATTAGAGCTAACTATTAATAAATTAAGTTTGCTTTGCAGAACAGAATCATAGTATACTAAAAATATAAAGCACGCCTTTTTTGCTCTGCTTTGTAAAGTTCTGAACAATCAACATCTAACTCTCCTGCCTTCTTTAGCAAGAGTGTATTGACCATGGGGAGCAGTAGTTTTTAAAATAGCACAGTTTTTACTCCTAATAAGCTTTCGGTCTTTTTACAAAAGCTACTGAAACAAAGTGCTAAACTTCTGTTTCTTGTGGTCATTTTAGCACTTCTAGGCATTAATGAATTAAGTGTATATAAAATAATTCTTAAATGTGCATATAACTAAAATGTTAAATATTCTTCTCTTTTAGGGTAAAATTTTGAGCTGTGTCTCCACTATGTTTTCAATTGGAGTATAAATAAGATCAAGGAAGTAAAAACCTCTTAAAGATGAGTCAATAATACCACTCTCCTATCAGCCAAATATAGTACTACTAGAGCTCTGAAAAATTAAAGAGGAGGCCATTCTTGGTTGATTATTGTTTTTAAAGGTATACATTTTTAATGTAGATGAGTGCTAAACCCTTAGGTCTATGGGACAATGGAGGACAAATAGCTAAAATATATACATTTAGATTGTGTACTTTACTACAAAGATTAAAAAGCCTTTTTCAGACAAGGATACTCAGCTGTGGAAAATGTTTAGCTGAAGTATATTGATAAGAAAAATTTCCAAATGTCTTTGGTTTTTCATAAAATACAGAGGGTGCTAAAAAAATGTATACACATTGTAAGAAATGAAAAAACTGTGTTAAATTTGTAATACTCAAGTTCTGTTCGATTTCTGTAATTACAAGAGGTGCTTAAACGTGACTTGTATTCATCTTTTGTTAGCAATTATTATAATTTTCATACAGTTTTTTTTCCTTTCTTAAAACGTGTACACACTTTTTGGCACCCTCTGTATATTTTCCTATGGTTTATATCTTGTTTTCAGGAGTTCTACCCTTTCTTGACTTTCGTTAGGATGATTACTCACCAACACTAGCCTCATTTTCAGCAAGATGTGAATCTGTCTAAGCACCAGAATAAACTTGAAATTTTTGTTAAGCTTGTTTATAAACACATTTTTTCTCTAGGGCCTGTATGTTTTTAAATGCTTAAATGCTGGGGGGAGGTGCGATTTTTAGGATAATTTTTACAATGGCCTAGTAACTATTTGCTTTTTAAAAAAAAATTGACTTAAAACACTCATTTTTGTCTCTTAAAAATAAAGATATATACTCATAAGAAAATAGTGTTAATTGCACTTATAAAATATAGCATTTTAAGTCTTCTAATAAACCTTTTCTATGCTAATAATTTTACATGCTAATAAATTTACAGGGTAACCTGTTCTGTTTGCCTATTGTTTTTTGCCTCGATGCCTATTTTGCTATGCAAAAGCTTTACATCGATTTACTTTTTGAGCCGTTTAAGACCAAACCAAATTATTCCTTCAGCACATTTTAAACAATCCCTTAAAGACCTCTTTTTCTTGGCTATGTTTCCAATCTTGGCTTATCACTATAATATTTCATGCTCCATGCTTCTGAAAAAATTCAATATTCAAGAACAAAGTAATCCAGAGCTTTACTTCATTTCAGTCTTTTTATGTCCTAGGGCTGTCCCAACTCAATGACCCAGTTTTTATTGTGTCTCATCTCACTGTTACTGACACCAGCTTGCCTAATCCTTTTCTTGTCCCTTATCAATTTTCCCTTAATTCAAAAATCTTTTTTTTTTAAATTCTTTGCACTTCTCCTTACATAGCTTATACTCTTTTTTCTGTTCCTCAGGAAACTCAGTGTTCCTGTGGTAGCTACTCAGAAATACAAAGAAAACAGGTAACTAAAGTCCACAAGTCTGTCCTGGTCAAAATCTTCATTGTACTATTTTCAAAATTGTGAGTGGTGAATGGCAGAAAGCAGATATTATAATTCAGTCTTTAAAATCTGGCAATCTGGCTTATTAATGAAAAAGAATCATAAGATATGGAAAAAGCTATATGCATGAGATGTTCATCACAATGTTATATAGAAAAGCAAAAGAAGGAAACAATGTAAGTATCCAAGAATAGAAGATAAATTATGGCCCACCCACTTAATGAAACAATGTACAATCATTTAAGACTGACAGTTGTGATTATATAACCATCAAGGATTATCGAACATGAATAAATACTTTTTGAGCTGTGATGCCATGGCACTCTACCCAGGGGGATAGCTTGAGGCTCCATCTCAAAAAAAAAAAAATGCAATAAATACTTTTAATGTTTTCAAAAAAGTAGGGTACAAAATTTAAGTGCCTATGATCATAACTATGTTTTTAAAAAGCACTTGCAAAAGATAAACTTCCAAGAAACATGGTATTTGGTAATGATGAGTTTTTTGTTTGTTTTTATTGTTGCTTTCAGTGATAGGGTCTTACTGTTACCGAGGTCAGAGGGCAGTGGTGTGATCATAGCTATGTGCAACTCCTGGGCTCAAGTGATCCTTTCATCTCAGCCTACCAAGTAGCTGGGACTATAAGCAACTGCCACCATGCCTGGCTAATTTATTTCTTTTGGCCCAGGCTGGTCACAAACTCCTGGCCTCAAGTGATCCTCCTGCCTCAGCTTCCCAAAGCACTAGAATTATAGAAATGAGTCACTGCACCCAGCCTTATTTTGAGTTGGTGGAATGATAGACAGATAGATAATGATAGATAATTTTCATTCAAAATCTTCTATTTCTTTTGAGGTTTAAAAAACTATTATTTTATTAATCCAAATAAAGAATCATTTACACAGGTTATAGCTAATAAAACTTGTAATAGATTATTTCAGATAGAGCTCTGTTTAAGTCTAATAATAATCTAATAACTAAGCAGGGAGTAAGAAGGACAGGAGTATGTCATTTTGTTTACCATTGTGAGTCATCTCTGAAAGGACTAGAAAAAAACTCCCAATATCTATTTAAAAATATAAAATTATTTTTAAAAATTTAGAGTCTCTTCAGTTTTATTTTACTGCAACTGACTTTATTCAGGCCAGTTTGTTCTCTCTTAAGTTACTTCATCACATTCCTACTGGTCTATCTCTAGTTCAACCATTTCAATACATTTTTCTCACTGTCTTCAAAGAGATCTTTCTGAAACCTAAGTCTATGTTACTCTACTATTTAAACTAGTCAGGGATTCAGAAAATATTCAAATCTTTACTTAACCTTCTGGCACCTTCCAAGCTTTTCCACCTTATTCTGTGCCACTTCTTCTCATGCAGGCTTTCTATCAGCTTTACCAAACTACTTGTAGTACCTGACACAGTTCTCACAGTCACTGTTATTTCTGTCTCTTGATATTGAATTTAATACCCACTCATTCTTCAAATCTCAAGTGTCACTTTCTTTGGGAAGGCTTTACAGATTCCTCATGTTATTTAGATGTCCTTCCTCTATAATCCTACAGTGCCCTACCACACGGCATTATCACTGATTTGCTTATCTGCCTCTTCTACTAGACAGTGAACTTCTTGTTTGTACAGGCAAGTGGGAGTGAGCCTGTGTGCATTTAACCTGAATACCCACCCCGCCCCCTGGGACAATGTGGAGCATGGGGAATGCTGAATGATGTTCATGAAGGGCTAATGTGCTAATACTGGGAAACCAAGTGCTAGGAACATTGAGCTGGAAGCCAAGGGCCTGTTGTTTTTTCAGGTACTTAGCAAGTAGAAATTTCATTCAGTGCACTTCCCTGATAAAGTCACACTTTTCTACTTTATCTTAATATTATTGTGCAAATATTTTACTCCCTACATCATACCCCCAAGAACTGGGAACATGTCTCATCCATGAGCCCTCTACTACTTCTTACATATATACTAGGTATTAAGACATGTTAAATTAACAAGTTTCAATATTTTCAAAATAATTTTGATTTATAGAAACTCACACCTACCTTGTCTCTGATGAGAAAAGCCTCTGGAAGAATATGTATATAAAGAACAAAATATTTGTGCAGCTCAAAATTAAACTAAAAATCATAGTGTTATAATTCCCTAGAGAGAAGAACATAATAAGAATCAGTGATGGACAAACATATTCAAATAAAATTAAAAGAAAGGCTGCCTAGCCCCTCAATGTGCTGACATGTAAATATCTTCTCTACCTCAATTTTCATATACTTACACAGGGAAACTGCTATACTCCCAGTAGAAAATAATGGGTTAGCATAACACAAAATTCATGGTTTTATGTTTAGATAAAAAAACAAATGACTTGGTCATGGCCTCAATTTACTTTCTTTTTTCCCATGCTTACTTTATCTACATTTTTAGCAATGTTTATTATAGCAAAATTAACTGAAATTTTTAATAAATCAATTTTTAAGATCTTTAAAATTTTTTATGATTCTAACATTTTAGTTATTACTCTTTTTTTTGAGACAATGTCTCACTATGTTGCCCTCGGTAGAGTGCTGTGATATCACAGCTCACAGGAACCTCAAACTCTTGGGCTTAAGCAATTCTCTTGCCTCCGCCTCCCAAGTAGCTGGGACTACAGGCACCCACCACAATGCCTGGCCATTTATTTGTTGTAATTGTCATTGTTGTTTGGCAGGCCCCTAGCTGGGTTCCAACCTGCCAGCTCCGGTGTATGTGGCTGGTGCCCTTGCCACTGAGCTACAGACTCTCTTAATCCTAAATTAAAGTTTAAATGGACAAGAGGCTCTACTGTTTAAATCAAAACTCTGGAAACAATCCTGAAATAGAAAAGTCTTTCTCAAATCATCCCTTAATTTATCTTTTTTTGTAGATTTAATTTTCTTATAGAGTCACTTATCTTTTCCTATCTGGGAAACAAATGCAAACAAATGCAAAGAAAACTATTCAAATAGAATTCTATTTTGAATTTCAAATTATTAGAGTATATCTAGTGACTACTTTGGTATAGGGGAAAGATTAATCAGGCACTGCATGTGGGGAGATCTGTGGCTGAACTTTACATATGATAATAAAAAGCAGAAACAATAATAATGTTAGCATAAATTGGTAGGGTATAATCCAGAGCGAATGGGAACTCAAGACAATTTAAAAAATTCAGCAGCATAAGAATAAGGCAAAACATGGAGACCCTAAGATGAACATGAATTGCAAATAAAGAAAATCAGAAAGAATAATTTTTAATGTAGCTATAACAATACCTCATTAAAATATATTACTTATAAAGATGTATTTCCCTACAGAAAAGAAGAAAACCTGTAATAAAAATATTATATCCCTTAAGACAATCCAATAATCACTTTAAGATAATGTTAAGTGAAGCAACTTTGTTCTTATTAAATTTCCTTAAATAGGTTTGTCTTATTAACAAGGGAACTTGTTCACTTAGGATCTTGAGAATATTCCCTTGGTCATCCTACCTTTCATATGTATTAATAGGCACTCTGATTTCCAAATCAATCCTCACATGAACTTAATGGGTATGAAGCAGTTTTTTAATGAACAATAATCTAGTGGATGAGATCACAAGGGCTAACTTAAAGTGCTTACTAGTTGTCCCCTACACAGAAGACTAATATTTGTTTTGTTCTCCTTCCTTCCCTTGCAACTCTGCAAGAAAAATAACAAACCCATAAACCAAAAGAACTACATAAGACAGGATGATGTGTTGCTAATACTTTAACATAAATATTTAATAATTTATTGTAAAAATATTTTACACACCACCACAAGTACTGAACATGGTTTTACAAAAGTTACAATTTTATGACAAAAATATTTCCAAAAATGACCATGATAATCCACCTGTCTTCTTCTTAACCTTGGTATAACAGCTAAGATTAGGGTTAAAATTTAACCCTAGCAGACATGAAAATTTGGTTTTCTGATTTATAAAGATAATCTAACACATAAGAACACTGATAAGCATTTCCAGGTGCTTCAAGAAACGGTCATATATGCAGCCAAGGTATGGTTAACCGAGTTTAAAAGAAATGTACACATTTCTAGTTACAGATCCTAACTAGAAATATCACAGTAAAGCTAGTTAGTAAACAACAAACAGATAAATTTCTTTTCTTTTCTTTTTTTTTTTTTTTTTGAGACAGAGTCTTAAGCTGTTGCCCTTAGTAGAATGCCATGGCACCACAGCTCACAGCAACTTCAAACTCTAGGGCTTAAGCCATTCTCTTGCCTTAGCCTCCCAAGTAGCTGGGACTACAGGTGCCTGCCACAATGCCTGGCTATTTTTTTGTTGCAGTTGTCATTGTTGTTTAAGCTTAGGCTGGGTTTGAACCTGCCAGCTTTGGTGTATGTGGCTGGCACCGTAACCACTGTGCTACCAGTGTTGAGCCAAAAATAGATAAATTTCTACACACCTGAAGAGTCAACAACACAAAAAGACACAAGAAATTTGGCATCAGGTGGATAACATCTAGGATTTAGGGTTAATATACTGCTTTCGGGTACTGTACAAAGTCTTATCATTGTCTGTGACCTTGAAATTTCAGATCTAGGGAGTACAGTATACAATTCAAAACACTTTCTTTGTACCTGTTCTCATGTTAGACCTCTGTTATTTTCCTAACTTTTGCAGTCTTCTAGAATAATCTTTCAGATTTTTCAGTCTTCTAGAATAATCTTTCTGATCCACTAAACAGCACTGGATCAGATCTCTTCTATACATGACCTCATTCTTGTCACATCTCTGTTTGCAGAGAGACGGTCAAATTCTTGGAGGTGGAAACGAACTGCCAACTGATTGACCATTTTCTTCAAGGTAAGAAATGCTGCAATAACTTGGAAAGTTAGGAAGATGGTGAAGATGATATGTATCGCTTTTTCCAGAGGCAGATTTGTTAGGCCTTCATTTAAGAGCAAGAAAAGAATTAAAGGCAATTGCAGTAGAAGGCTCAAAAGCCAAAATCCAGCCAACTCAGGAACCTGCAGTGACATACATCAAAAGTAATAAAATCAGTAAAATATAGTTTTTTGTTTATACAGATAAACAAGTACATGTTACTACTGTGAACCTGTATTACAGGCTCTATTAGTAATTCAAAAGTAAGATGATAGGGTCAGAGAACTTAAGTCTAGTTGAGAAAACTAACATATGTAAAACAATTTTAGAATACTACAAATTAGTGAATAATTAAATGCAACATTTAGAGGTATAGACTAAATGCTACAAGAAATAAGAGTGATTAGGTGAAAGAAAGTCTTCAAGGATGTAGGCTTGTGAAGTTGGGTATAAGGAGGAAGAGGCAAAAAGGTAAGTAAGCAAACATGAAGCAAGCATGACTAGGAAGCAACATGTCTGCTGGAATGAATGACTGACTGCATTATGAAAAGCAACAACTACAGTAAGACAGGCTGGATGAGCCTAATTATGAAAGGCATAACAAACCACAGAGATCTTTAGGCATTATCCCTACACTCTGGTAACTTAAATGCGTAGGCAGAATGAAATGCTTAGACAGCATGATGATGCAGAAAACTTAGGCCTAGCATAAAAAATGAGTCTATAATCCCCCCCGCCCCCCCCCCATTTTCTTATTTAGGACCCAAATAAACATGGTTAATTGACTAAGTATTTTCAAGACTGATGAGAAGACAGAAAACTGTCAGTTCTTATGTGCTTAGTACATAGTGGTACTTTATGTAAAAATCATTCCCACTCAATTATAACAAACTTGTAAAGTAAGATTTTCCCTATCTTAGATATGCGGAAACCAGAGCTCAAGAGAGTAAGTGAACAGACGACAGTGACAGAGTGATAAAATTGGAGCCAGGCCTTAAATTCAGTCTTCAGTCCTTTCCACTTCACCTCGCTGCCACTTACTTGCTATCAAAACCTTACTGAATTTATGTATAGCACTGAGAAAAAGAAATGTTTACCTTTTCCTGTAGGTTACCCATGTAGCCCAGATACAATCGAATGGCTTCAATTAAGGTTATTAGGATGATAATCGTGATCACAATAAATTTGTAGTAATCAGGCAAAACTGAATACTATAAAAAAAAGTGAAAACATGTTTGTAAAATTTCACATAACCTGGCGTAGAAAAAAATATTCAGAACTTTATTTCTTTGACAATGTGACAATGTCAGGCAGGGCAGAAGAGGTCTCACAGAAGTATTAAAGCTTAGACATACCTTCATCTGAAGCATCATAAGGCAGCTTACCCACCAAAGTGGGAAAAAGTAAGTGTTAAAATAAAGTGACATCTGCAATGCCAAACTGGAGACCATCTCATTATCTACAGAAAAAATAGAAAAGGAATAAATTCTTAATCCTGGTCTATGCCCAATTATGTCCCTTTGTTCCTTAGAATCACTACCTAGATATTAGCTCAATAAAACTCCAAGTTTTAGGCTCGGTGCCTGTGGCTCAATCGGCTAAGGTGCCAGCTACGTATACCTAAGGTGGCGGGTTTGAATCCTCAGCCCGGGCCCGCCAAACAACAATGATGGCTGCAACCAAAAAATGGCCAGGCGTTGTGGCGGGCGCCTGTGGTCCCAGCTACTTGGGAGGCGGACAGGAGACTCACTTGAGCCCAGGAGTTGGAGGTTGCTATGAGCTGTGATGCCATGGCACTTTACCCAGGGGGATAGCTTGAGGCTCCGTCTCAAAAAAAAAAAAAAAAAAAACCTCCAAGTTTTAAGCCTATTTATAATAATGACAATGAAAAGAACAGTCATCCTAACACCATTTGGTTCAAAGATTGTCTACTTATGGTACGTTTCATATTTTTCATTACTTTACCATTTTGCCATTAGAGTCTGCTGACTTCAAATCCTATTGAATAGATAATAATGCCATTGCCTCCTTTGTAGAGTTCTATATAAAGAGCCTATAAAAATAAATGCATAAAACACAAAAAATGAAGCTCTCACATGTAATCTAAACTCATACAAAAGCTAATCTCTCTAGATTATAATTAAACATACGTTTTCAGTATACCCTAATCTCAGCAATTCTTTAATGTTCAATTCAATGCCACCTATTCCATCAGTCCTTCCTTGATTATGTTCTCCCACCCCAGCAGAAATCTCTTCCCCCTCTTGGTACTTATCACTCTAAACAGTGTATAAGAAGGGCTGGCAAGAAGCCACACTACCCTGGCCTGAGACAGTCTGGTATACTGAAGAGATCATGGACTTCAGAGTTCAAGTAAACCAGAGCTCCCCAAACCCCCATGACTATGGATGCCAAACTTGAAATAAATTATTTAACCTCTTTGAGCTTCAATTTAATCTGTGAAATGGTAACATTAATACTACCTCACGAGTTGCCTATAAGAATTAGAGATAATATAAATTATCTCACCCTAGCACACACTCAGTAGGCCCTCAACCACTTTCAGTCCCATTTTCTTCTTCTCACCCACTTATATACAGTCTCACTATAAGCACAGATCATGTTCTACCCAAATTTGAGCTTCTCATAAAACCTAGCATCTTGCTTTACATGAAATGAATATCAAATATACATAAGTAGAAAGAACAAAATCAATGAAATCATACTGTCATAAGGACACCACCAACATAGCCATTTGTGATTCATGAAATCCATTTATCTAAGATTGATTACAACATACCTTTTGCTTTTATGTAAGGGCGAAGGATCCTAAATTAAGAATTTGATTTTTAAAACATTATTTTTTCTTTTTATCCGCAGCTGAGTATTTTTTTATATCATTTCATAATGTTAATATATAAATGATGATCTTGGTCTCTTACAACAAGATGGTTTCCTTTAGCTCCAAGAATATACTAGATTATGATCTCCTTTTTTTGTTTGTTTGGTTTGTTTTTTTAAGACAGGGTCTTCCTCTATCACCAAGGCTGCATCCAGACTGGAATGCAGTGGCCTAATCATAGCTCACATACACCCTCAAATTCCTGGGCTCAAACCATCCTCCTGTCTCAGCCTCTCAAAAAGCTGGGACTACAGACACAGGCTACATACTCAGTTAATTCCTTTCTTTTAGATGGGAAGGGTGTTGAGGGGGTGTGTCTCATTATGTTGTCCTGGCTAATGATCTACTTTGGTTTGTACTTATTTATTAAATTATCAGGATAGAGGAAGGAATTCTTAAAATCTGTTAAATCTGAAGACAACTCACTAGCTTAGGATTTTTTTCATAATAATAAGACAATGCTGTGGACATGGTAATAATATAAACTTACTAAAACAGTACAAATTATCAAACCTACTTCAGATCCACAAAGAAGAAAATGTGGAACAATAATGATAAATGGGCAAACTGAAAATTTTAATACCTTTGGAGCAGAAACTGTAGTCACATTTTGGAAAGAAAGGTTTTTATGGTATAAGTTTTGTACATGGATATCTTAAAAGTTATATGTTATACCCGTATTTAAGCAGATCAAACTTATAATCATACAATTGAAAAATCATGTTAATATGTAAATAAATCTTAAAAGCATAAGACATGAATTTACTAAATTTTCCAAAAGTTCAAGTTGAATTCTGCAAATGGAATTTAAATTAAAAAATACAACACAAGGAACAAGCATTTGCACACACCCTGTTTCTCTCCTTCAGCATCCTGCCATTCTAGAAGACTGTGGGTTAGTGTACAGACTTGTAAACGGCTGCCTTCCTCTCAGCTCAGACTACTTTCCAGTTCCTTTTTTTGTTTATTTTACTTTTATTTTCTCATTTGTAAAATTGTGCTAATCTTCCTTAGCTTTTAACTGTTAGAAACTCTTTACTAGTTTTCCTTTCATTTTGTGACCTCTTCTCCCTGTCACCCCTGAAGGGTCACTGTATTCTGGATAAATGCATGCCATGATACGACTCATTTAAGAGTCTTTTATAAATAAAGTTTGCATTAGCTATAAAAAAAATACAATACAAATCTGGGTTACTCAAACTACTGGTCAGCAGCCTGTTTTTGTTCAGTGAGCTAAAAAGGGTTTTTTACATGTTTAAATGGTTAACAAAATAATATTTCTGACTTGGGAGAACCATATGAAATTCAAATTTCAGTGTCCATAAAGTTTTATTGGAACACAACCATGCCTATTCAATTACCACTGCCCGTGGCCTCTATAAAGATATACAAAATCTAAAATACTTAACCATCTGGCCTTTTTCAGCAAAGATCTACTGATCTTGTATTATCAGATTTTAGTGCCTATGAAGCCTCAGCCTTAGAATCAGTAATGTGAAAACCTCAATTTTTCACGTTTTTCCTGCTACACCCTAAATCATAAAGAGCACTACACTTGGGGGACAAGCAAGGGATCAAGGTAACAAAATGCAACTATGGAAACTGACTTTACATGTCTCTGCCCCCTTTTAAAATTCCCTAAATACAAACAGGAAACTACTCAGCAGAGTTCAGTAATGAAAGCCGCAAGGGTCTGGTTAACAGTGTGCTGTCAATCATCATGATTTAGGAGAAGGAAACTGCTTTATCACTTGTCAATTTGAACGCAGCATCCTCTTATTTTCTTACCAGATTTAGGGTAGCAGTTTTACATGTATATAGGGAAGGAGAAAGTAGGGAAGGGGTAAATTCTGTTTAAGGCCCTGCTATGGGAGATGCCCCTTTTAAGTCAAAGGGTTTAAAGTGACTCATTAAAAATTTTTCTTTCCTTCTCTTCTGCCAGAAAATAGTCTTGCAAAAGAAGGCACTTGTTCTGCTAGGCAAAGAAAAAAGGTAAAGATAATTTATCCGGGTGGGTTTTGGAGGTTAGGGAAGGCGTTTCCTCTATCTCAGCCAGAAATGCCACGGCGGGCGCCGCAGAGGAAAAGCAACGTCGTCAGCATTCTCCTTTGCGGAGCGCGTGACCCAGCATGTGCTACGAAGGCAGCTTTTATCTTTTTATTTTTGGGGTCTCCTCCCAGCAAGGCAAAGATCGTCACTACCTCAGCTGCCAAGCTTGCAGGGAGCCGGCCAGGCGGCAGCACGACCTGACCAAGTCTGGCCGGCGGTAGGACTGAGGGGCCTCAGTCCCAAATCCAGCAACCGGCCCGGCCCCTCCTCCGCGGAGCTTCCAGCTCCGCAGAGAACTGGCTGATAGTGAAATCGCCATTTTAGATCCGGGCAAATTTTGGATACGCAAAGCCCGCGCCAAGCCCGCGGCCGGCCACACCCCCTGCTCCGGGCCTCGGCCACTCACCCGGACCCTCATTGTATTCCGGCCCGGTGCGGTGGGAGTCTCTGAACACTGTCCGGCTGAAATTCCCCAGCCGCTGGCGAACTGAATCCGGCAGCTCCATGCCTGGGCCTCGGGGTCTCTGGCTCCGCAGACGCAGGCTGGTCTGCAGGCGCAGCCGCGCTCTGTGGTTCCCACGGCAACCGGGCGGCGAGCGGCGCGGCGGGACGCGGGTGCGCGCTGGGCAGCTGTGCAGGGCTGAGAGTGACGGGCTCCCTGAGCCCAACGCCTCAGTAGTGTTCTCAACCGCGGATCCCTTAGTCTTGCTTTGAGTCCCATCGTTTGAGGGAAAATAATAATAATAATAACAATGACTTGGAGTGGGATTTCGGTGCAGTGGGACTTGCCAGTGGACTGTAAATCGGTGCAACCTAAGTGGAGGGAAACAGAAGGAATCCAGAACTTAAAGAATGTTAACGACCCAGTAGCTCCTTTTGTGGCAGGGATGTATGCGGGTAATATTGTCACTGATTCCGTTTTTTAATTAAAAAATATATACAACAGTTAGCTTATTAAATGTATTAGAGCACATACATTCAATGGTGTACATTGCAGCAGCTTATAAAATGCCTGCAAAGAATATTTGATGATATGGATTAATCTTAACTAAAAATAAAAAAGCAGAAATAAAACTAAATATAAACGAGCCTAATTTAGCAAAATGTGTGTGTAAATACGGGGGTACAGGACGAGGAAGCATATGCACACCGGCTTCAAGCAAAAAAGATTAGAATGAGAAAATACAAAATGTTGACATTAGTTAATCTCTGGAGAGTGGGATTGTGGGTAATTAAAAAATTTTGAAACATTTGTATTTTTCAGTTTTCTCTAAAAAGTGTATTACTTTAGAAACAAACCCCTACCTAAGTGTAATATACAGACAGAAAGAGGGACACCTTGAATATATACTGTAACTAGCAACCAAATCAAGAAACAGAACCTTACCGGCATTCCCAGAAGCTCCCCCTTCCTATTCCCTTTCAGTCACTAACCCTCTCCATGGTACCTTTCCTGACTTCTAATAGCATATGATAGTTTTGCCTTTTAAAAAAAAAATTCAAACCATTTGTTGTGTGACTAATCATTGAAATTTTTAAGATAAGTTGGACGTTGAAACAGCTGCCATCTTGTATTTAGGTACTGTTCCTTCATGGAATCCATGCTTAAATCGCAGTATGCAATTTTTAGGCACCTTATTCGACCAGTCCAGGTGGTATTTTGTCTTTTAGCTTTGGCATTCCAGTTATACTTGTGCTTGGCCAGGTAGCTGCACTTGCCACAGGTGAACTTCTGAAGGTGGTAGGCCTTAGAGTCACAGGGACAGCACAGCATTTGTGTCTTATTTCCATACTTTTCCAAATAATGATGTTCCCTTGGCCATCTCGCTTCTCAGTTTTGCCTATTTGTATACTTTTTAACAATTAACAATTTTTTAAACAATTAGCCATGCATGTTAAGCAAATTTATTAAAAGCCTGAGGGAATTCTTTTAAGGATTTTTTTCATCCCAAGCATGGAAAAACGATGTGAAACACTGTTCAGATTGTAATTATTTCATCAAAATCCTGGAGAAAAAAAATTGGTAGAATTATATGCATTTTTTCTTTTAATTTTATTTATTATTTAAATTTCCTGTAATGAGCATTCATTTCATAGTTAGAAAAGAGTCTTATTAAAAAATAAATTGAGAGAAAGAGGCAAAAATATATTAAAGAACAGAATTTAAGAGGAAAGAAATGTGGTTTAGAATGAGTTCTGCCATTATTGACATCACAAATGGCCCCAAGTATTCAAAAAAACTTCCTTAATATTATTTTGCTAATTGATGCTCACAATATTATAGGCAATGATGTTGGTAAAATACTGAAGTACAATAGGAGGGGATCTACTTTCACTAAAAATTAAGAGATTAGTATAATTAGGATTTCCCATATTCTAGACCTATACTCACTTAGGATTTAAAGAAAGAAGTGTGGAGTTGCCATATTTTAAATTATGGGGCTCATTCCCAGGAAGATTAATAAATACTCTATCAAGTTAAACTGTTTAGTTGTTTTTTTTTTTTTTGAGACAGAGTCTCAAGCTGTGGCCCTGGGTAGAGTGCCATGGTGACTCTGCATACAGCAACCTCAAACTCTTGGGTTTAAGTGATTCTCTTGCCTCAGCTTCCCAAGTAGCTGGGACTACAGGTTCCCGCCACAACGCCCAGCTATGTCATAGTTGTCATTGTTGTTTTACCTGGCCTGGACTGGGTTGGGACTTGCCAGTCCCGTGTATGTGGCTGGCGCCTTATCCATTGAGCTACGGACACCACCTAAAGTATTTAGTTCTTATACCAGTGTTGACATTTAGAGTAATACTTGACACTCCAGTAATTAATATATTTCTTGGGGTATAATTACATTATTTCCTTTATTTTCACAAAAACTTTGAGACTAATGCAATGGTTTATTTCTCTTTTAATAGGTACAGTGTTGTCTGGTAATAATGTATTATGTGATAAGAAATTGATTTGGGGAGTTATTTAAATTATTCCTTGGCATAACAAAAATATAAACTTGGCTTGGCGCCTGTGGCTCAATCGGCTAAGGCGCCAGCCACATACACCTAAGGTGGCAGGTTCGAATCCCCAGCCTGGGCCTGCCAAACAACAATGATGGCTGCAACTAAAAATTGGCCAGGCGTTGTGGCAGGCGCCTGTGGTCCCAGCTACTTGGGAGGCAGAGGCAGGAGACTCCCTTGAGCCCAGGAGTTGGAGGTTGCTATGAGCTGTGATGTCATGGCACTCTACCCAGGGGGATAGCTTGAGGCTCCGTCTCAA
>CAUYQV010026664.1:0-16206 GCA_963574575.1 Galagoides demidoff | reverse complement strand
TTGCTTAGTCATTGTATCAAAACATTTATATTCTAGTTCTAGAAAAGTTCACTTGTACCCTTGTTAGACAGATATATAGGTGATCTTTCTGGTCACCCTCCCACCACCCAACCGCCCTTCTCCCCTCCCCTTCCCCACCCCCTTCCCATATTCTTGGGCTAGAATTAAGTTGTATCTTTCGTTTGAGAGCTTTAGATTTCCTTTTTATCCTTTTTAACAGAATATTTTACAGAGGAAAAGTTGCTAATTTTCATGAAGTCCAATTAATCCATTTTCCTTCTTATGGATTATGCTTTTGGTCTTAAACCTATGACCTCTTTCCCTAGTTCTATATCTGAAAGATTTTTCTCAATTTTTTTTCTAAGACTTTTATCGTTTTACATTTTACATTTAAGTCCTTGATCCATTTTGAATTAATGTTATTATGTAAGTTGTGAGACTTAGTTCAAAGTTCATTATTTTTGCCTTTGGATTGGCATTGTTCTTGTACCATTTGTTCAAAGCCTTTCTTTTGTCCACTGAGTTCTTTTTACATTTTTGTAAAAAATCAGTTAGGCATATTTGTGTGGCTCTATTTCTGGATTTCTTGCTCTGCTCCATTTATCTATGTGTCTATCTCTGCCGGTACCACACAGACTTGATGACTGTACCTATATAATAAATCTTGAAGTCATGTAGTCTGATTCTTTTCACTTTGTTTTTCTTTTAAAATATTATTTTACCTATTCTAAATACTTTTCCTTTCTATACCAATTTAGAACAATCTTCTTTATATCTATAAAAAATTCTTATGGTTATTTTGATAGGAATGCATTAAATCTTTATATACATTTAGAAAGAATTGACACCTTTATTATGTGGACTTTTCCAATCCATGAACACACTGTGCCTGTTTGTTTAGACCGTCTTTTATTTGTCTCTTCAGCACTCCCTAGTTTTCAGCACATAAATGCAGTACCTGTTTTATTAGATTTACACTTAAGTACTTTGCTTTTCGAGTAATTGTAAACAGTATTGTATTTTTTTTTGGTTTTATATTTTTACTTTTGGTGTTCATGCATTGATTGCTAGTTTGTAGAAGTTCAATCGATTCTTGTATGTTTATATTATAGCCAGAGATCTTGCTGAACTCACCAATAAGTTGTAGGAGTATAGTTTCCTTAAGATTTTCAACATAGATATCATGACATCTGCTAATAAGGGCAGTTTCATTTCTTTCTTTCCAGTCTGCATGCCTTTTATTTCCTTTTCTTGCCTTATTGCAGTGGCTAGAATTTCCAGCACTGAATCAGAGTTGAATAAGAGTAATGTTTTTTACCTATAAAGTAAAGGGTCACTTTTGCTCTGCTTTCAAAATTTTATCTTTATGTTTAGTTTCCAGAAGTTTAAATATAATGTGCTTTGGTATAAATTTCTGTGTGTTTATCCTATAAGAGATGTCCTTAGCCTTTTAAATCTGTAGGTTTATATTTCATGTTATATACTTCAGAGATGATTTCTTTGGGTACTTTTTTTCAGCCCCATTATCATTTTCTTTTCCTCCCAGGATTCCAGGGTCATGAATGTTGAATGGGGCTTATCTCACAGGTTCCAGAGTTTCTGTTCCTTTTTTTTTTCTAGTCTATCTTCTGTCTATTGTTCTGAATGGATAATTTTTATTGTTTTATTTCTTATTCACTAATTTTCTTCATTTTCCCCCTCCATTATACTTTTCAACCTATCCACTGAGATTTTTATTTCAGTTACTGTATTTTTCACTATTAAAATTTCCATTGGTTCTTTATATCTTCTAATTTTTTTGGCTAAGACTATCACTTTACTGAGGCTTTCTATATTTATTTAATTCAAATTCATTAATAATTATGGAAGCATTTTTATCATGGCTGCTTACATAATTGTTAGATAATTTTATCTTTCTTCTTGGAGTTGGTGTCTATCAGTTGTCTTTTTTCATTTAGTTTTAGGTTTTCCTATTTTTGGTATAACAGTTCCAATTTAAACCCGGACATTTTTGTATTATGTTATTATTTAAGCATAATGTTTCAGCTGGCCTTTTTTGAAAGTGCTTCTTTAGGGGAAAAAGTGGAATCAACTCACTCTTGCCAGTGGAGGTAGAAGCCCAGGTTCACCACATAGTTTCCACTGGCACCCAAAATAAGGATCTCCTAACTACTGCTGAAGGGGTGAGAGTTCCATGTTACTCCATGGTCTCCACTGACAGCTTGGTAGAGGTGACTTCATTATCTTTTGGGTGAAAGGCTTCCTCTTATAGAACCCAGTGAGAAATTAGATGGATGACATGGTCTCCAGTGACACTGCAAGGAGGTAAGAAGAGTATAGTTTTCATTAACAATTGGCAGGGATGAAGGTCTTAGCTTCCTATTTTGCAATCTATGATACCACCCCAGTGGGGTGTTAGGTACCTTGTTACAGCATCCTAAGAGTGAGTGTATAAGTGACCAGTTATCCTTTGTTGGCATAGGCAGAAGTGGTGTCACAGTTTTTCTGTGATATTTGAGAAGAGTAAGGCAATTATTATCTAAAAGTTGTCTATCTTTCTAGACTGTCCCTTTCTTGGTCTGTTATCTAGAAAGAGCAAGTCTTTGTTGGACTTTTTTGGTCTGTGCCCGTTAGCATTTCTGCGTTTCTGCTTGTCCAACTAGTCTGGGATATATGAAGCCCAAAGAAAATTCAGAGAATATACCACCATCTCTTGGGTCCTGAGGTCCCCAACTCATCTTTCTTCCCTTTGTTTTTCAGCGTCTCATGTTTGTTTCCTACAGAATATTCAGATAATTTAATTGTACTTAATGGTGAAAAAAAGGAGACTGTACCTCTACTCTATCTTTCCAGAAGCATAGAGCCTCTAAAATAATTTCTAAAAGTAAAAGTTTTTTCTGTTTTTACAATAAATGGTCATTTGTTAATTACTCTCCACAGTTTCAGATCCCCTAGACTTGCTTACTATATGGACTCATAATGAAAGATAGATGAGCAACAGAGTATGGCACTAAAATGACACTTGGGTCTCTACTTAAGTTGTCATACAGATTATATGTCATTGTAGGTCAAGCACTTCTTTTCATGAATCCTTTTTGTGAAATCATAAAGATACTTGGTAGAACACAATCACTCTATGATCTAAACCTGGGTGTCCAACCTGCAAACTGTAGGACTGTAGGCTGCATGCTGATTTTGTGAGGATTTCTTTTTGCTTATCTTTGGTATCAGATATCACAAAAAGTATTCACAGACCTTTTTTTCACTAATCAGCTTTCATCAGTGTTTGTGTATTTAATGTGTGGCCCCAAAAATCTTTTTTTTTTTTTTTTTGCAATTTTTGGCCGGGGCCACGTCTGAATGTGCCACCTCCAGTAAATGGGGCTGGTACCCTACTCCTTGAGCTACAGGCACCACCTGGCCCCAAACAACTCTTATTCCTCCAATGTGGAGCACAGAAAAAAAAACCAAGAGTTAAATATACTGACTGTTAAGAGATCATTTTCAGAACAAGATAAAATCATGACTTTCATACAGATATAAATATTTGATTTAAGATTTACTTTGCTCATATGATATGAGGGAACTAGGCAGATATTTTAACTAGTTCAAAATAAAAGTCAAAAGAGCAAAAATTTTTATGGAGTAAAGGAATGTTGAAATGAATTGCAAATAGGGATACCACTGGTTTTTCTAGGGTGAGGTGGAGGAGTCAAGTCTTTATGGGACAGAATAAAATTTACATATCAGTTACCTATAAGTTATAAAGAGTTGCAAAATAGTTCATCCAGTGAACAGGAATGGAATCAGACAGACCTGAAGGATATGCCACAAATTGTGCATCATTTTTCATTGAAATAACATTTTTACTACAATCTCCCTTTTTAGATGAAAAAAAATGTAAAAGATTATCTTGATCAAAATACAAGACTTGTCTCATTAGATTTGACCTAATTATTTACATAGCTTTTGCAACTGTGCTAATTTGCCATATGGGCCTTCTTAAGTTTGTTTTGTCTTAATGGAAGTTTTCATGAGGAATCTCATATTGGACTTTTAAAAGTCTCCTCTTACTTGTGGTCCTGACACTAGCAGGATTTTGCCTATAGCACCTATACATTTGGGTAAATTCCTTTTTTCTCAGGTCTTAAAAATATCTTTAAAATATCCTAAGGTTCCTGGCCTGGTAGGAAGCGACCTTCCACACTGATATGTAAGGCTAAGAACACTAGAAGCCATGTAGCATGCCAGTTTTCCCAAGTTGGCTTTGTAAACAAGCTTTGTAAATTCAGCCTTCATGCATTAAAATTATCTGTTTGCAGCTAATTAAATGAGCATAATTTCTAAATATGACATCCTAGGCAAGTCTTTGATTATATAAGCACTGTTTTCAATTACTTATAACTACAGTGCTATGAAAATAAGAGTACTCACTAAGAGTTTTTGAATTCTGAAAGCATTAGACAGGAAGAATAAAATATAATTTATAAGTATTCATTTCAGTGGACAGAAGCAGAATCTACTAAATTATTATGAGTTATGGATAGTGTAGGAATAGAAAAAGGTGATACCTTTTCTCACCCATTACAAGGGTCATGGCCAACAGTCCTATATTAATAGGCAGGTTAACAAGGGAAAAGCATAACGAATTTACTTAATCAAAGTTGTACATGACATGGGATCCTTCAGAAATGAAGACCCAGAAACCTAAGAAAAATTCTCTATGTCATGCTTGGATCTGATGAAGAATGGGCAGCTGTATAGAAATGTGACTAGTCAAAAGAGTATGATCTTAGGGTGAGTAGTGGATCCCAACAAGGCCTATATAATCTTCTTGGGCTCTCTATGTCTCATTCCTTCCTGTTGGTCCTTCTTGCTAGGGCAAGACCCCTCTGCAATGAGGGTCTCCAAGAGAGAAAGGAGAAGGGAGAGAGTAACCTTTCAAGGTTTAATGGCTTACTTTAGTGATAAGGAGGCTCTGTTTTTTAATGACCCACCTTGAAGAAGAGGAATTCTGGTTTCCATGACTCATTTTGAGGGAGGAGCAGAGGGAAACAGGAGGATAGGAGAGGGAAGCAGGAGAATGGGGAAAGATCAGAAAGATTTCTGAGACTTTCCTAATTTCCCTCAGTTCAAAGTATGCCAAGGTGTCATACTTTGGGGTACTATGTTCTGAGCCACAACATTCCCTTTCCTGAAACTTACTCAAAAGATTTCACACTCCAGAAATTAGGTTGGTGAATTGACTCATAAGCCATTGCATCAGTCTCTTGATTTTAAGAATATGTCAGTCTGGTTAAACAGTCAGTTGTGTCTCATTTCAGGAGATGGTGTTGCAGATTGGCTTCTACCAAAATTAGGCCCCTACGTGGTGTGAGCAGTCAGATATTTAATAAGAGGAGTTTCTATGAAAACAAAAGAAAAACAAAGATTAATGGTTAGGGCAAACTATAAGTGCGTTTTTTTAGTCCAGAGGTCAGCCAGTCAAGATGACTTCTAGATGTTGGTCTCAAAGCATTATCAAATGAAACAGGGCCACAGTGGCAATTGGGCAGATTTTTCTGGCTTGCAGCTTGCAATTAGGTGTCCCAGTGGAATTTGCTGAGTAGTTCATATAACAACATGCACGAAGGTTGTCCGTACGTAAGCTCTTGTAGTGATTTCTCTGAACTGTCTATCAAGTCATCCAGCTTCAGTCTGCCTGGCTTCAGGATGCACTCAAATGTTTATTGCAGCACAAACCATAATTGCGAAGATGTGAAATCAACTCAAATGCCTATCAGTTCATGAGTGGATTAACAAAATACATACACATACACCATGGAGTACTACTCAACCATAAAAAGAATGAATTAATGTCATTTGCAGCAATTTGGAAGGAACTGGAGACCATTATCCTAAGTGAAGTATCATTTTAATTTCAATAATTCCAAGCCAGAAGGATGAGAAAGAATTGCAAATATTAGTTTAGAGCAGCAGATCTCAACCTGTGGGTCATGACCCCTTTGTAACAATGAAAATACATCCTGCATATCAGATATTTACATTAAGATTCATAACAGTAGCAAAATTATAGAAGTAGCAATGAAAGTAATTGTATGGTTTGGAATCACCACAACGTGAGGAACTGTATTAAAGGGTGGTGGCATTAGGAAGATTGAGAATCACTGGTTCAGAGAGTCATGGTCAGATATTGGAAGAAACTAGAATTCAGTCCAGATTTCAGGTAGATAATAAACTCTCAAAAACAATGAGCCAGAATCTCATAACAGGTGCACAATGGTTTTCTTCTGAAATACAATTTCTCTCTCTCCTGTCACCCCCATTTCTACCAAAGATACTGAAAGTAAAATGATATGTTTACAATATAAGTTGAGGCTCATGATGTTTGGTCTGATTATTTACATAACTTCAGCAAGAATTTTGATTAACTACATAAACTCTTTTTAAATTTGCTGGAATTTTTTTATATGAAATCATAGATTGGGCTTTTAAAAGCTTCTGAAGACTAGAAAGGCAAGAAAAAGATTAATCATCAAACTTCACCTACAGTACTGATAGACTTGGGTAAATTTCTTTCTGCTGAGGTCCATGAGTTTCTTAGGCTTACTAGGAAGTGACATTCTTTACTCACCTGTAAGGCTATTATGTGGACCATTTATTCAAGGTACTAGGCCAGTTTTTTCAACAGGGACCTTATTTGATTCCATAAATTCAGCCTTAGTTCCCTAAAACTATCTGGTTTTTCATATCTGAAAATATGACATTTCAGTCAAAGCCTTGGTAATATAACCAGTGTTTCAAATTATGTTCTATTACAAGAAGAACAGATTCTTTTGAAACTTAAGAATATTTTCAGAAAAATAAGAATATGCACAAAAAGTGTCCCAATTGTGGAAGAATCAGGTAGGGAGATGAGATAATTATTTTAATTCTGTTCACAAGATATACTTCACCAAATTGCTGCAAGCAGTAGACAGTTCAAGAGAAAAACAGATTTCCTTAAATCTGGAAAATATTTAAAATGAAAACCAGCAAAAGTTCAAATAAAAAGTCATAAAACATTGTCCACACTAGTTGATTCGGTTCTATGTAATTAATTCTTGTTTAGCTTGATCTTGGTTAGTAGTTATATGAAGCTATTTGTTTCTTCATTAGAGTTTTGGAAATTCTTACCCAACACAATGGAATGACGTTAAAGTTGCTAGACACCGGTATTCAAGAACACTTGACCAAGTCTTTTCAGTGAATCTCCTTGAAGAAAATTAATTTTAGACTGTAGCCAATTGGAGATGCTTTTAGAGAAGAATAAAAATAATAACAAAGACTGAATAGCCATGGTTAAAAACATGATTAAATTTCATTACGACAATGATGCAACACTCAAGGAAATTTGGTTATTTCTGAAGTACACAACATTTTAACACAATAATGAGAATTCTAACTGATAACATTAGATTTTCAGGAATCACATGCAGTTTTGGAACACTCATGTCAGTAACATACCCATAAGTATAACTAAAGAAAAGTTAGCTTAAATTATCGTTAGACAATGCTTCCCATATAGTTTGTCATATCCAATGAGCCTAATTAGTTTACCATCTCTCTTTTACAAGGTGAGAGAAATATTCTTTGTGGCTTTTCAGGATCCAGACTCGAAAATGTCAAAGTTAATTAGAATTCAAAAAGATTTTATTTAGAACTTGATTAGGGGAAATGTGTCAAAAACATTAAAGGGCTTAAACACTTACTTAAATATGAAGTTGGTTATTTAATCAAAGTGACAATAAAAACTTTTTTTTTTGACAATAAAAACTTTTATTATTTATTTATTTATTTGTGACAGAGTCTCACTTTGCCACTTTGATAGAGTGCTGTGGATCATAGCCCATGGTGACCTTGAACTCTTGGGCTCAAGTGATCCTCTTTCCTCAGCCTCCCAAGTAGCTGGGATTACAGACGCCTGCAACAATGTCCAGCTAGTTTTTTTCTACTTTTAGTAGAGACAGGTCTTGCTTTTGCTCAGGTTGGTCTCGAACTCATGAGCTCAAGCTATCCACCTGCCTCAGCCTCCCAGAGTTCTAGGATTATAGGAGTAAGCCACCGTGCCCAGATGATAATACTAATTTTTTATGAAACCTTTTAAATAAATTCATTGATTCTTTTTTTTTTTTTGAGATGGAGCCTCAAGCTATCCCCCTGGGTAGAGTGCCATGGCATCACAGCTCATAGCAACCTCCAACTCCTAGGCTCAAGCGAGTCTCCTGCCTCTGCCTCCTAAGTAGCTGGGACCACAGGCACCTGCCACAACGCCCGGCCATTTTTGGTTGCAGCCAATTGAGCCACAGGCGCCGAGCCAAATTCATTGATTCTTGACCAGTCTTTGACCACATACCAAAGACCTTTGCTAGCCTTTAAACAAAAATCATTAGCTTTTCTTTTTAGGAGGGTACAAAAACACATCCTTTATACATTTTCTTATCAAACACATCTTACTTTCTTCACATGTAGAGCTGTTTCCCTTATAAATTCTAGTAGTTTAATTGCATATGTTAATTATAACTTTAACTCTTAATAACTAAGTGCTAGTGAAAGTGATTGAATCGTTAGCTGTCAGATCATAATTTACCATTCCATTATTTTTACAAACATGTTTCTTCAATCATTCATGTTAATAAAGTCATATATATTTAGTTTCTCTATAACATAAGAAGAGGCCAAATTACATACACTTACACTGTGCTTTATAATTAATGTTTTGGTATTTTAAATTAATTAGAAATGACATAGGTATTTCATGACTATCTATTAGTTAACTTCACTTTAACATTTCAATTTACCAGAAAGATTTTTTGAAACTATTTTTAAGTAGGCATTTCGCAAAACATAATTTTTAATGGAAAAGTTTACAAATAAACTTTTCTCCAACTTGTATCTCATTTAATTCACTTATTCTGAACCATTATACTTGAACTGTTTGTAAAGATTTTGAGATACTAAACAAAACTGGCCACTATCTTCAGTATTTTTCTTTTGTTGTTGACAAACTAGACAAATATCAATAATCTCATGGAAGAAAAGAAACTTGAAAGCTAAACATTTTCTTCCCTCTTTCTCTGTTTTCCATGACTAATGCATCAAGCAATTCAGCAATTCATTTTTACTGTGCATTGTGTTCTTAGCTTGGATTTACAGTTTTATGACCATAAACATCTAGCAGAGAGAACACAAATCTGTCTGAACAGCATACCCAGGCAAAAATGTATGTCTATATTTTATATTTAATGACATAAACATACAGAGAGAAGCGGATCTTACAGCTTTCACTCTGAAACTTTTAGTCACATGCCAGGTCCAATAATTCAGGACTTACTAGTTGGACCAGGCCAACAGGACAAATTAAAGTTACCCACTCAGACGGGTAAAGCTTTTCACCAATTTTTATGAAGAAGGCTTTTAAGACTTTTCATTTGACCAGTTTCTCCATAATTCTTCTCTTTGCCTTCTGATGATAGTAGTTTCCCTGAAGTTTGTGTCTCCAAGAGATAACTGTCAAGTTCTGAAGAGGACAGAGTAGGAAATTTATATTTCAAAGCCACAGAGAAGGAATGCACGTTTTTTCCAAGGAGGCATGCGAGGTATCTAAGTTAGGTGAGAAACCAAGGAGGATTCAAAATGGATGCTGAGGCAACACCAAATTATAGGCATTCACTACAGGATTTTCAAGCAAATAGAGAGGGGCCTAGAAAATGTTTCAGAAGTCTACCTCGAGTTCGGCCATAGAAGCCCTAATCTCTCTTACCTCTAATGTTTCTTCATAGTAATTTTTTTCTATCCACTAACCTCCTAAGGGAGAATATAAGGACTTGGAGGAAGACATATCAAGGGTTCAGGAGAACTGGAAGGAAATTCAAGGTGGCAAAAGGAGGAAGCAAAAACAGAACCAAATAGAAATCAGACATCTTAGCGGAGACAGTTTGGGAAGATCTTAAGTCTCCTAAAAAGGCAAACAAAGTTCCATATTATTTTTAGCAAAAATTATGCCAACAAGAAAGGAAGCATACAGAGGGACTGAGCATCTAGTTGGCAGTGGGTAAAGAAGAGAAGCTTCAGTTGACTGAGAAGTTCCATAGAGAAGCAGGATCCACTAGAGCAGTGATTTCCAACTGGATTCTAGAGGATCTTAGGTGTGGCATGAAAAATTGTAAAGATCATTAATTAAATTATTTTTGAAAGAAGTTCAAAGCACAGTAAGTATATTCTTTTTACTCGTTTTTTTTTATCAACATAATTTAAATGTGCTACAGAAGTTTAACTATAGGCTCAAGTGTGCTGTGAGATTAAAAAAAAAAAAAGAAAAGATTGAAACACACTGCGATGGAGTGATCAGATTGGTCTTAAAAAAATTATAGCCTGAATATCAGATTCCAATTTAGCCAACTTAGGACATTTTAGAAACATCTCTTCATCAGATTTTAGCCAGAACAAATAGCAAATATTATTGGCTTGTTTTTCTATTTTCCTTTAAACTAAAGCTACCTATGAAGCGACTTCAACACCAAAAGCATTAAGTCTTTTATGACTTATCCAAGGGTGAAAGAGATGGCCTCAAAAGAGGATGGAAAATGATGCAGTCCTCTCAAACCACTCTCACAGGCAATCAAAAGACAGGCCTTCATTGCTATAGGATGAAACAACAAAAGTTAAGGTAGTAAAAACCCCTTATGGACTGGGTCTTCGTGTAAGACAAACTTCCCTGAGAGCTGGCGTGATTGGACAAAGAATGTTTCAGCCCCCAGCCTATTTAACAGTCAGCCTGATGCAAGCCAACACTTGCTCCCCCCAGCTGGCAAAAACCAAGAGAATTTTCTCACTGGTTGCAAAGCCAAACACTCAGAACACAAAATAAGACAAGTAAGAAGAAGTAGCTGTCGCTGGGAAAATAAAGATCAATTGCAAAGGGGGACCCTCAGATGATATTTACACAAGAGTCAACAATCCAAATAAATGTTTTTCTCCTGTAAATCTGAATTTGGAAAGTAGAGGATAAAGAGAATTTTTTTTACCTTCCGTTCTCAAGGAGACATTATAGGCAGAGATCCAGGAGAGCTGACCTTGGTAAAAATGCTTAACCTATTCTTGACTGGCTTTTGATCAGTTGTCCCAGCATCTCATATGCAGGCTTCAGAGCAAGCAGGGTATCTCAGCCACCCCATGTTGGGTGCCAGAATGTGTAGGAGTGAAAAGGTGTGATATCCTTCCTCGTTCAACATAAGGGTCATAGCTGACACTTTTGTAACAAAAGACAGGTTAACAAGGAAACATACCAGATTTATTGAGTCAAAGTTTTAGAAATGAAGACCCAGAAACCTATGGAAAACTCTCTCTTTGTATGCCTAGATTTGATGAAGAATGGACAGCTGTGTAAAAATGTCATTGGACAAAGGGTATGATTTAACAGTCATGGACCAAGATGGGGAACCCAGCAAGGCCTGTATATTCAGATAATTCTTGGCCACTCTGTGGAACATTTCTTCCTCCTGGGTATGGGGCAGGAACCCTCTGAAGTGAAGGTTCTCAAGGGAGAAAAGAGAAGGAAGAGGGTGACTTTTCTAGGTTTTATGGCTTAATTTGGTGAATTGGGGTTTTAGTTCATATGACCTGCCTTGAAGAAGTAGAATTCTGATTTCCATGATTTGTTTTGGAGGAGGAAAATGGATGGGACACAGGATGGGAGAACGTTGGAAATACCTTACTTTCATGGTCTATCATCTCAAGTTCCTTCAGGCAAAAGTACTTAGTATGTTCTGAGTTCCAACAATAGCTTAAGACAGTGGTCCCCAACCAGTTTTGGCACTAGGGACTGGCTTCATGGAAGACAATTTGTCCATGGACTGTGTGGCAGGGAATGGTTTCAGGATGATTCAAGCACATTACAGTCTCCACCTCAGATCATTAGGCATTAGATTCTCATAAGGAATATGAAACCTAGATCCCTGGCATGCACAGTATACAGTAGGGTTCCTGCGCCTATGATATAATGCTGATACTTATCTGACAGGAGATGGAGCTCAGCCGGTGATGCCAGCCATATGGAGTGGCTGCAGATGCAGATAGGAGCTTCACTGGCTTGCTATTGCTTATCCCCTGCTGTGTGGTACCAGTGTAAGGCCTGGGGGATGGGGCTTAAGGAGAGAGAAAAAGGGTAACTTTATATACATCATGAGAATAGAACATTAAAACATCAACCATATTCTGAAAAAAAAATCACGTCATATCATTCAATCTTATATAATTATTTTAGTTCCATAGGATCTCGTATTAACAGAAGTCTGTACTCAAAAGTATAGTCCTTGGCTGGGCACAGTGGTTCACACCTGTAATCCTAGCACGCTGGGAGGCCAAAGCCAGTGGATTGCTCTAGCTCAAGAGTTCAAGACCAGCCTGAGCAACCATACCCAGCCACTTTCTTCATAATCTTTTTTTTTATTTGTTCATTTATTTATTTATTTTTATTAAATCATAGCTGTATACATTAATGCATTTATGGGGTACAATGTGCTGATTTTATATACAATTTGGAATGCTTACATCAAATTGGTTAACATAGCCTTCACCTCACTTTTTTATTGTGTTAAGACATTTATACTCTACACTTAATAGATTTGACATGTACCCTTGCAAAATGCACCATAGGTGTGATCCCACCGATTACCCTCCCTTCATCCGACCACCCCCTCCCCTCCCCTCTCCTCCCCTCCTCTTCGTCCCTTCATCCTGGGCTATAGTTGTGTTTTGTCTTTCATATGGAAGTCTGAGTGATTATATATTCGTTTCATAATAGTACATAATCTTTAAGTATATGTAGCATTAGCTTATTCTATCAACAAGCCTATATAAATTTAGGAAGAATGTGTGTGAGTAGAATAAAATCCATACTTAACACTGATAAATCAGAGAAAACATAGCTCTTTTATAAAACTAAAAATATTCAACTAATCTCTTTAAGCCGAGGACTTACCTAAATTATGTGAACTTGAATTCTCAAAACATTTCTGAATTTCTTTCTGAATTCTGTCTGCATACTTTTTTAAATCAAGCATATTGAAAGTATGTTAAATATCACCCAAATATAGCAAAATACTACACTCTCAGTCTTCTCAGGGTGTCATAACAAAATAACATGCACTGGGGAGCTTCAACAACACAAATTTATTTCTTGCAGTTCTGGAGCCTGAGAAGTCCAAAATTAAGGTGCCAGCAGGGTAGGTTTCATTCTGAGGTCTTTTCTCTCAGCTTACATAGCCACCATCTTGCTGTGACCTCTTCTTTGGTCACAGTCCTATCAGATTAGGGCCCCACCCATATGACCTCATTTAACCTTAATTACCTCCTAAAGACACTACCTCCAGATGTAGACACAGTGTGAGTTAGGGCTTTTACATATGAATTTTGGTGAGACACATTTTAGTCCATAAAACATCCGTACAGAAAGAAAAGTAAAGTCCCTTCTAAAGTACAGACACTTAGACATGCAGACACAGTGAAAGCTCAAAGAGTCAATTCTAAAATTTTAGCCATGGATCAAGAGTAAACACAGAAGTATAACTTACCCGTCTCTCAGCCAAAGAGATGATCTTTCCCCATTCAATTCTTTTTTTTTTTTTTTGAGACAGAGTCTCACTCTGTCACCCTGGGGTGAGTGCCATGCATTATCACAGCTTACAATAACCTCAAACTCTTGGGCTCAGCCTCCCAAGTAGCTAGGACAATAAGTGCCCACCACATTGCCTGGCTAGTTTTTCTGTTTTTAGTGGAGATGGGATCTTACTCTTACTGAGGCTGGTCTTGAACTCCTAAGCTCAAGTGATCTACCCACCTTTCTACCAAGCCTTTCTACAGTGTGCCAAGCCTTTCTACAACTATTAATCTGCTTACAGAGATCACCAAATGAAAAAATCATAAAACAAAATTCTCAATATAAAGGGCTGACAAATCAAATTCTCTGTTGTTTCTCAGCCAGTAAAGATCTAAACTAGTAATCCATTTATAGAGGTCACTAAATGATCAGACAATAAAACCAAATTCCTAATGAGAAGCAAGTTATTGGCCATAAACCATAACAAAATTAGTGCCAGTAGAAGGCAAAAATCAGTATTACAAAAATGGCGTCAGCATAGTTTTTTTTTTTTATTGTTTGGAATGCATTGAGGGTACAAATAGTTAGGTTACAGTGATTGAATCTGTTAGGTAAAGACCCTCGTATAATTGTGTCCCACTCCCAAGAGGTGTGCCATGCACCATGACCCCCATTCCCCTCCTTCGCCCCCTACTACCCACCTTATTAGCTCATTTACTGCTTTCATATTAGAATTGAGGACATTGGATTCTTGTTTCTCCATTCTTGTGATGCTTTACTAAGAAGAATATGTTCCAACTCAATCCAGGTTAATACAAGAGATGTAAAGTCTCCATCTTTTTTAATGGCTGAATAGTATTCCATGGTATACATATACCACAGCTTGTTAATCCATTCCTGGTTTTATGGGGATTTAGGTTGTTTCCACATTTTGGCGATTGTAAATTGAGCTGCAATGAACAGTCTAGTTCAAATGTCCTTATGCTAAAGGGATCAAATGGGAGGTCTAATTGGAGTTCTTTGAGGATTCTCCATACTTCCTTCCAAAAAGGCTGTATTAGTTTGCAGTCCCTCCAGCAGTGTAAAAGTATGTCAGAATAGTTCTGATTCACCTTCTGGGAGCAAGTAAAGGCATACCTGAGTTAAAAGCATTAAAGATAATTTTCAGAAACAGACAAAATCATGACTATCATATAGATATAAAAATAAACAAGTGCTAAATATTTTACTCACATGATATGAGAGAACAAGGCATATGTTATAATATGTTTTTTTGAAGTCAAAAAGCCTCACAAAATTATATGGAATAAAGTAGTAGTGAGATGAACTACAAATACGGAAACTGGCTTTTCCATAAAGGAAAGTAGCATTAGGGGAAAGAAAAGTTAATTCTCTGCCAGATAGGATAGGACAGAATTTACAATTCACCTGCAGTCACAAAACAGTGAAAAGGCAATGAACAAAGTTAGACAGGTCACAAGTTTTCATTGAAATACAGATTTCCACTAGAATATAGTATTTTTTCTACAATAGAAAAAAATTATAACTTATTTTTTATTTCAGAATATTGGGGGTACACATGTTTTATTTATATACTTTGTTTTTGTAACTTTTTTTTTTTGAGTCTCACTTTGTCACCCTTCGTAGAGTGCCGTGGTGTCACAGAAACCTCTAACTCTTGGGCTTAAATGATTCTCTTGTCTTAGCCTCCCAAGTACCTAGGACTTCAGGTGCCTGCCACTATGCCCAGTTATTTTTTTAGAGATGAGGTCTTACTTTGACCCAGGCTGGTCTCGAACCTGAGAGCTCAGGCAATCCACCTGCCTCAGCCTCCCAACTGCTAGGATTACAGCGTGAGCCACCCGCACCTGGCTGCAACTTTGTTTTTGAGTCAACATTTAAGTGTGCCCTTCACCCAGATGGTGTGCACTATACTAGGTAGGTGTGAATGTACCCAGCTCTTCTTCCCCTTCCACCCAGCTTGATTTTCAATGAGATTTACTTCCATATGTGCATTTCAATTAGTTCCAATTTGGTATTGAGTATATGTGTGTTTCTTCATTCTTGCAACATCTTACTTAAAAGAATGGTTTCCAGCTCCATCCAGGTTGTATTTTAGAGTGCATTCTGTAATTAGTTTTGTTGGTACTATTTCAGATCACATTCCTGACATGGTTCCATACAGGCCAATCTTCAACTGAGTTCACATATTCCCATGTACTATGAGGGTAACAACCACCATCATGATCACAATCACCACTGCCACAATTCTCAATGATTCTTAGTCTTTGTGTAGCACCTACTTTGTGCCAAGCATGCTTATAAGCACTTGGCATACATTAATTCACTTATTCCCCCATAACAACTCTGAAGAAGGCATTAATTTTCTCTCCATCTTACAGGTAGAGAAACTGAGACACAGAGAATTTTTTTTTTGAGACGGAGCCTCAAGCTATCCCCCTGGGTAGAGTGCCATGGCATCACAGCTCACAGCAACCTCCAACTCCTGGGCTCAAGCGAGTCTCCTGCCTCTGCCTCCCAAGTAGCTGGGACCACAGGCACCCACC
>CAUYQV010026663.1:0-17877 GCA_963574575.1 Galagoides demidoff | reverse complement strand
ACTGAGAAAATGACATGAAGGCTGTGTTGATCAGTTTGATGGAAGTATTTCGGATTGCATGTGAAAACCCCACACTGTACCCCAGAAGTGCATTAATGTACATAGTTACCATTCAATAAAAAAAAAAAAAAAAGAAACCCCCCTCTTGTCAATTCTAGCATTCTGTATTGTAGCAAAATATAGGCCGGGGCAGATGGACGGTTCTATTTATCTGTGCCAGGTTCACTTTACCTAATTGATCATAAAACCAAACACAGCCGTTTTCTATCATCTTTCTTTATTATTATTATTGCTATTAATTTTTAAAACATGCCCAAAGAACAGGCAGCCCTCAGTAGTGAAAAAAGCTAATAGAATTTTTCATCTCAAAGAGGCACCTGGGGCTCAGCTTCTTTAAACTCTAGTAACAGGAGAGAGAAATCAGAACGGTGTCACATCCTCCCCACAACTGGAATAACTTGGAATCTGTCTGATGCCCACGCTTCGGAGATAAGGACCCAATGTGATTTTTATATTATTAGACACAATTATGAGAAACTATAAAAACCCTCACTTCTGTATTCAAATGGAAATAAGTGCCTCATTAGTAATAAAGCCTCCAGGTTGTATTACCACGTAACCTTTTGTTCAAACATGATGTCTGAAATTTGCATAAGTAGTCAGCTGTGTGTATCTCAGGGCTGTTGAGATGCTATGACTCACCAATCTAGGCAGCCTCATAAACAGTGTTTTTCTCCTTTTCTGGTGCCCTTGTTTTCACAGAAACACAGCTGTACAGCCTTGACAGTGAGCGGGACCAGACAATAGTGGAGTTTCTGGCTTTCTGCCACCCTGCCGGGGCCTCTTGGAATGTGGTGCTAGGCCACACTGGAAACTTCATGTCAGAATGGGAGCAAGGAGTCAGCAGGACCAAGAGGGTGCAGGTGCAGTGACTGTCACCAGGACCCACAGGGTGAAGGTGCACTGACCATCACCAAGACCCACAAGGTGCAGGTGCACTGACCATCAGCAGTACCAAGGGGGTGCAGGTGCACTGACCGTCACCAGGACCCACAGGGTGCAGGTGCACTGACCATCAGCAGGACCAAGAGGGTGCAGGTGCACTGACCATCACCAGGACCCATGGGGTGAAGGTGCACTGACCATCACCAGGACTAACAGGGTGCAGATGCAGTGACCGTCACTGGGACCAAGAGGGTGCAGCTGCACTGACCACCTACAAGCCCCTTTGCACACATGGGCCCCTTCGGTAGCACCATCTTGGCAACCCTTAAACTTCTTGTGTTAAATCGCTGGGCAGGGGGAGGTAGGAGGGAAAGTTCAGAAGCCACACCATAGTTTTCTGAGTTAAATAGAAATCCACAGTAACACGTGGGGTGTGTTTTCATGGAAGCCCACATGTGGAACCAGAAACCTTGTGGGAGGGAACTGTCTGGGGGCGTGTGGGTGTGGACAGAGGAAGGATGGATGTGTTACTTGGGGATAATAACTCTGGAAACATTGTTCAGCTTTGCCACTAGCTCGCCCGGCTGCTGGGTCTGCATCCCTGCAGAGTCCACACTAAATGCAGATCCGTCACCTGCAGGTAATGTGAGTGGTCAGCAGTGCGCTGGAAGCTGCCCTGGGAGAGCCCGTGGTCCCCCCACAGAGGAGTTGGCAGGGGTGTGGGTGGGGAAACAGAGAAGCTGCAGAGACACTCCTGACTGTGAGTTCCAAAGATTCCCCACATGAGGCAAGACTTTGGGTGTTCTAACCTTGCAGACTCTCGTTTTGAATTAACTTTAAAAAAGCCCAGGGAGGGACATTGTTCAAAGTCATGGGATGGTGTGAATACCTCTGCATGGATTTTTAAAAAGAAATATCTGATGAACGGAGGGCACACTCTCCCTTGTCCCATTTTGTCAGTCACTTGGGTGAACTCGGGTAGGTCATTCCACTGCCCCTTAGGACTCGAGTCTCTCCTCAACTGTGAAGCCAGAGTTTTGGAGTCTTTGGGCCCTTCTGGCACTGAATAAAGACCTCAAGTGACCCAGATGCAGGCGACACTGAGACGTGACCCCGAGGCCGCCTGCCCATGTGGCTGTATCTGCTGTAGACAGGAGAGTCAGGCGTTTTCATAGAAAAGTGGAATCTTTGAGTAGGGAAGCTCCGGCACCTGCCAACTGCATCATGCTGGGGCCTGGACCAATTGACACAAAAAGGAGGTTGTGGGTCTAGAGACAGAAGAGCCTCCATCTTCAGACATCTTCAGAGATGTGCGGCCACGGGGTCTGGGTATCAGGACAGGTGAGCAGCGCCCTGCCCAGCCTCACCCCCTGCACAGCAGCCTTGGAGCCCAGGAGGGAAAGTGACATACTGCTCAAAGCAGAGCTGGGCCGGGAGGGGGCTGCTTCCTTCCAGCAAGGTGTGCTGCTTTTTATTTTATTTTTTAATTGGTAGGCGAGAGGGCGTCAGCAGTTACAGACTTGCCAAGGAAACCAGTGGTGGCTTTGGGCGCCTGACCATGCTGACCCCTGTCCCATGGGATATGGGACGTAGGGAAATCCCCCAAGCCCCTGTGTGGAAAGGGACACAATAAACACACCACCAAGAACATCTCTGGTGAGCACAAGGATCAAGGCTCAGGAGGATGGTCAAGTCTGCACGAGGCCAAATGGTAACAAGGACATTTAGACGAGGCTGGAGGCCGCGCGGGGACAGAATCAACTCCTCTGTACACACACAGGTGTTGCTTCAGGGTGGGGAGAGCTATTTCTAGGTCCGGTTCTTACCCCCTTCTGCTTATCTGAGCTTGAAAATGTTACAGAGGCATCCTCTGCCCAACTGACTTATTAAAATTTAGTTAATAACACAATTATCATCGAGTTGTAATAAGAGCTCACATTTACTGAGCACGTTGCATGACCTCACATGGATTTTAATCCTCAAAACAATCTCTAAAGCGGGCGCGATGCTCTCTATTCAATAGACAGGAGGAAACGGAGGCTCAGAACCCAAAGCTGAGCAGCCAGAGAGTGGTGGGGCTTCATTTCACATTCTCATCTCTCTAACTCGTAAGCACAGGCTTTTAGGGAACATGCAGAGTTATCCTGCCTCCCCATGGACTCTCCGATGACACAGACATGGCGATACCTGTGGTACTATGTCCCAGGCTTGTTTTGAGAGTTGATTTCTGTATATCCAACCTCAGGCTCAGCACGTGGTGGGGCCAAGTCTCCGTTCTCATCACTGGATCCCGCCCTTTGTCCTGCATGCTGGCATCTTGACCTTTTTCATAAGATCTTGGCGAAGCCATGGACCACTTTGGAGCTCAACATTGAGGAGGGAAACAGAGAAAGTTTACCCCGCCTGGTGATCTCTTGTCCAACCCTACGAACTCACAGAGATTTGGCAAGGAACTTGCAGTAACCTCCAAAGCTGCATTCTTCCTAAACACACATCCTATCCACAAGCTGGCTCTGGCTCTAACTCCTTAGTCCATGACTCTCGATCCCTTTTTTTCTATTTCCAGAGGAAATGTGGCCAGTGGATGCAGTGGAGGGGGAAAAATCCCAAAAAGAACAGAAATAGTGCTGAACATTCACTGGGTATGGGGAATGAACCCAGGACTGTGCTGATTATTTTGAAATGAAAACAAAGCAAAGCAAAGTGACAGCCACCCCTTGTCAGTGTTCCGGGTACCGAATGGACCTTGCCTCCCGTCCTTCCAGGCCCCTACCCCTCAGCCACGTAAGCCAGATTCTGACCCACAGCACTGGTGACCTCTCACCATCCTCTTCTCCTCTGACTTAGAAATCCTCATTTTCCAAGCACCATGATCTCGGTTGACCAATTAGCAGGAAGGCAAGGAACTAAGATAACTCATACTAGATGGCCAATGGCTTACAATAGCTCTCTGTGCTGCCCTCCTTAGAAATAGTCACTTAAAAAGGGGAGGTGTTGGTTCACAGGAGTTCATGTACTAATGACCCAAGGCGAGTTTCAGACGAGGGTCTCCTGGGCACCAGATATGGGGTCACAGAATCAGGGTGGGCTCCAGGTTATCTGGAGTAACTGAGACCCAGAAACCCCAGGCTTGTTCTGAGAGACTAGGTGGGGAGTATGGGGGATGTTGGGGACAGTCCCTGGGCCTGTGCCACAGCAGCACCAGGAGAAGATAGATAGGGCATTGAATGCCCTCAGCCTGTCCCCATCAGCGGGAAAAACTGGGCTCTCTGGACCTTGGCCTCCGCCTCTGACATCTGCTGGGGGACGGGTGATTTCAATCCGGGAGCTCTAAGCTGTCACGCTCCCTCCCAGACTCCCCATGCCAATATGGTGACACCTCTCCTCTTTCTCTGTTTCGTTTTTCTCCGCCACTAGTCTCCCTGTGACACTTACTGTGTTGTGAACAAGCTACTCCTTAGTTCCCCATCGTCTGTCTAGAATGTTCATTCTAGGAGCGATGCAGTCCCCGGGGCAGCCGGCAGCACGGCAGTGAGTCTGCACGGTGAGTCCTGAACGGAGGTGGTGAGTGAAAAGTAGATGATGCAACAGCGAAATGAATGAACGCAACAACGGGGAGGGGAAGGTGGGAGCAGAGATCATGCTCACCCTCTCGTCTTTAACCATCACCATGGCTAAAACAGCAGACAAAGGAGTGGTCTGGAAATGAAAACTCAGCTCTGTGAATCACGTACAAGCAGAATGGGTAGACAGGGCCCGCGTCCCGCGTCTTGGGGCGCTCTCCTCCTCCTCTCCCGGAACCCCGCATTTCCTTGCACCAAGGATGCACGTGTTTGAGGAAGGATGTCGCTGGCTTGGCTGTCTAGGCTCCTGTGGGGCCCACACCAGACAGGGGAGGGAGCTTGAGAATGTTGCAGCCTCCGAGAAGGGCTTCGTGTAACCGTTTGCCAGATGCGAGATTTGAAACAGACACTGCAAGGCAGGAAAGTGAGAGTGAGCTCTGGAGTCAGCAAGGAGGCTCAGGTTCCAGCCTGTCGCTTACTACCTGCATGGGGTAGTAATTGTTTCTTCTCGTCAGCACAGTGCAACTAGTAAGTTGCTTAAGGATTGAAAACTGCAACACCCGCGGTGAGCGGCAGCTGCCAAGTTGGCCCGGGGTGCAGAGCGCCAGAGCTCCAAACGCAGCAGCGTCGCTGAGCGGCCATGGTGCTGTGCGCCCCGGTGTCCTCCTGGGGGCGCTGTGAGGAGTAACTGAGGGAGGCCCAGACTTGCCTTCCCAGCACCTGCACCGCTGAAGAGGATCGCGCTTAGGTAAGACGCCTGCTGTTCAGTCCGTGCTCGGGGAGCGCCAGCTCCTAGGATTGCCGGCTTTATTTCAGTCCAGTGGGATAAATCGTGTGCTGGGGACCAGGGGTCTGCACCTCCTACAAACTCCCATGGTAACCGGAAAGTTAGCGACGGGCTTTGTCAAGACACATCTTCAACTGCGGAGCTTCACACCAACCCATCCAGTGGTCCAGGGAATATTTCCGGCCCATCTGTTCAGCTCACTTGTTCTTCTATCCAAGATGTCCCTGCCCCTCCAATCCCCAGCTGACCTTCGTTTTAATCTTGATTGACCAGCCGGTTCCTGGGCCTCTTAAAAAAGCAAAAGCTGAGTGTGTGGGTTGTGACGGGGTTGGAGGATGTAGGGGGAGGGGGAGAGTAAAACAGAGGCCGTGGCACCAGCTTCTCAGCCACTTTGCCTTTACCTGACTCCAGTGAGACCCAGGAGTGATCAGGTGTGGGCTGTGGTCTGTAACAGGTGTGTGGCATTATAACCCCAATCCTTGCCTTTTCTTTAAAATTATTTCCATCACTGTTTGTAAGTTTTCCTGTTTTTAAGAAAGGATGGAGGTGAGGATGTTTTAGAACACGATGTGAACACATCCCCAACCTCTCAGACCCTTTCCCCCAATTAACACCTTACATTTAGCCCCCATGTACCAAATTTCAGGCTGTCTGGGGAAAGCATTTGCATTGTGGAAGCTGCAGGCGAGAGCCAGAGATGCTGAGGAAGCCACACTTGTTTTAGTGCCAGCTGTGGGCAGGACCATTTCAAACTTGTTGAACAGTGCCAAATAATCAATACGCTTTAACCCAAAGACATATCAGAAAACCCTGCCTTAGAAAGAGAAATTCCCCATTACGACAGGCCCATGGGGGACTCAGAGAAAACATGGGCTGGGACATATCAGGGAAAACAATTTTTAACACACAGAGTCACCTCTTTGAAGAAAATATTTTACCCTGTCTTGTGTCTTGGCCAAAGCTGAGGGTGCTATAGCATCTATATGGAAATAGATGGAAAGTAACAGTTTTTTGGGGGGTTATCCTTTTTAAAGGAGGCTATCTCAATTTCCAACCCCTTCATTGAGGTGCTAAGTGCTGCTGGTGGTCTGCGGAGCAGCAGGAGGGTCACAGAGGGTGAGTGGGGCTCATCTCAGCCACACTGGCTGCCCCTGCTGGAGAAGCTCCGAGTTACGACTTCCCATGTCTCCTTAGCACAGGCCGCCACGGACAGCCTGGGCTTTGGACTGAGGATGCTGCTGGCCTCATCACTGGCTGTGTGTACAATTTCCAGGCCTCCATCTTCTCTTCTCAGAAAACGAGGTTATGAACAAAGCCTGACTCAGTTGTGGGGATGAAGTTCACTGACGCTTAGCGGAGGGCTTAACAGAGAGCAGTCACTTGTTAGGTCATATTTCCAGTGACTATTATATTTATTATCAGGCCGTCTTGCAGGCTTGGACATGTATCAGAGACAAGGTTTTCTCAGCTCCCGCCTGGGGGTGAATGGCAGCCTCTCAGGAGAGCGTTCGTTGCTCTTTTCTTGGGCTCCTGGCGTTTGGTGGCACTCCTGGGACAGGGCCAGCTCCCTCCCTGTTGGGTGAGGCTCAGTCCTCACTGTTGCGTCCCCTCCCAGCAAGATCTGTCTGCTTCTCTCCCTGCCAATGAAAAGCAGCAAAGTGACCATTTTCCAGTTTTCTAGGACCAACATAGATGACAGAAATCTCAGGATCCAATTTTTCTAAAGATGTGAACACTTGCAGTGACCAGCCTGGGCCTCTAAGATGCTGGAGAAAAAGGGGCTGGTCTTGGTTCCCAGGAGCACCAAGGAGTGATCCATTCTAGGGGCAGGGAGCAGCTTGGCCTGGGCACTGCTCAGCAGTGTCATTTTCAAAGACAGTGCCCCATCTGCCATCTCCTGATGTCTTCCACGCAGGTGGAAACTGTCCCCAAGTCCAGGAGAAAGAGTTGGGCCAGGTTCTGAGATGACGTTCTCAAATCCCGCTCCCTGCAGCATCTCTGGAAATACTCTTCTTGATGGGTCATTTTGCCAATGTGAACTTAAAGCCTTAGATACCCTTCGCCCTATCAATTCACTTGTGGGAATTTATCTTCCAGAAATAATTAGAAATCCATACTCCCTGGATATAGCTGCCCTATTGTGTGGCAAGGACGTTGCCACAGGAGAAAATGGGAAACAACTCAGTGAAAAGGGGTTGATTAAATTAATCATGGTTGAACCATTTTCACGGACAGAGCCATTAAGTGAAAAAGACAAGCTATAGAATAGTCGATCCCAGGCTTGTGGCAGGAAGTAGCCCTTTGTGCTGAGGAAACTGGGGGGGGGGGGTAGTGCTCTTTCCCATGGAAGGCTCTGACTTTCTTCCATGCACTTTTCTGGAATTCCTGAATATTTTTACTACGCATATATAATACTTTACCACCCAAAAGGAAACAAGTGTCATTATAAGGAAAGAGAAGGAGGAGACTTGCTGGACGCAGGAGTCTTCTGGCCTAGGGTCAGCTCCACATGTGCGATCGTGGACAAGCTGCCCAGAGACTTTGTCCTTGTTCAGAGTCCTTTCATCAGCGTGGGGTCCGGGTCAGGCCACAGAAGAAAAATAGAGGCAGAGGGGTTTGATAAACATTTGACATGGATACATTATTAGATACTTTATACACACGCACCACACACAGGTATTTAACATTTAACATCCTGCCTTTGTTACGTAATACAAGACCCTGAAGCACCACCATGGTAGGATTGAGATGGAGGGGCCAGAAATATTCCCACTGCACTGTCGCGGTCTCCTGCAAGGATGCTATAATGGTACGGGGCATTTTATTGCTACATAACAACATGATGACTCTTCTGAAAAACTCAATTTCAAGCTGGGAGATAGGGAGGTGGGCTGGGGAGGAGGACGGAGGACAGAGGAGGGTGTGTTCCTACCTAACAGGCACAATGTGAGGGTGTATGGCACGACTCCTGGGTGCAGGACTCAACGTAGGGACCTTACCTAACCAATGCAAATATTGCAACCTAATCTTTTGTACCCTCATAGTAATCTGAAATGTAAATACACAGACACACACACACATATACATATATATATGTGTGTATATATACAGATAGATAGATGGATAGATGGATAGATACAGAGATAGAGATAACATGTCTCTTCTCAATGGTAAGCTGTTAATTCATTTGAAGTCCTGAATAAAAACCCAAATGCTCCTTCCTTGAATGAGAGGAGCTTTCCTGCCCTCACCCCTAAAGTATACACCTTCTCTCTGGGACACAAGCATTTTCTCTTCACCTGGGACCTGTACGTGAAGAAGGAATGCGGTTTCCCTTTGTCCTCGGCATAGCAGCTGATGAGATGAATGGAAACATTTGGAAATGGGCAAGTTTTCTTTCTGGATTCGCCCGCGTTTCGTGGGTAATTTGGATCCAGTCTCCGAGCATAAGGAGGCATAAATTACAACCAAAAGGAGGCCGCAGGAGACAATGTGAGAAGCTGCTATTATTTAAAAAAAAAAAAAATAGAGAAAGAAAAAGAAAAAAAAGCTGAGTGGGAGAAACATTTGGGGAATGGAAATTAGGGCAGGTTTTGAAATATTTTCAAAGCCGTTTCCTACCATCTGTTAGGAGTCTACGCTGCTTGAGACTTATCGTTTCCTATCTGTGATGTCCTCTGGCTGTGGAAAACAAATTTGGTTAAAAGATGATTAAACTTCCTATTTAATGGCAAAGAGGCAGAGCCGGGGCTGGTGTTGCAGGCTTGGAGCCAGAATCCACAGTGGGGAGAGAGGGCCATCGGAAGGCTCCAGCCTGCATTTTCTAAAGACGTAGCGGGGCCTTTTGAAGTTCACTTTTGTACCCAAACCTGTTTCACTGGTGTGTTCCCACCCTCGGGGCCCTGCCACAGATGACACGGCTGCTTAGGAAGCAGAGCACACAACAGGAATGACTTCTGCTGTGAATCCGTGTGCACAGGGCAGCCCGCAAGGTCAGTCAGTTGCTGAGTATTTTGGTGAAATGGAACCGGTTTAGCCTTTGGGTCCATTTCTCAGACTGTGGAGTTAAAAAAAAATCTGTAAACAGAATGAATCAGACTGGGTTGTAGAAATGAAATCAAACAGAAAACGGGGACTGCATTGCAGCAAAGGGATGTCTTGGCCTGGGTCTATTAGTGGGTGACTGCGTAAGGTCAACAGCTCACACTAACATGAGGCCACCCTGTCCCCAAAGGGCCAGCTGAATTGACACGGAAACGCTCCTTCCGACGCCAAGGCCTGCACTTCTCACCGCCCTCAGCTCACCTGCTCCTGACCCTCTGTGCTTTCCCGGCTCACCGAGAAGGAGACTGGACGCCCCTCAGTGCCTGTCCTCTAAGTGCTCCCTCTACTCCAGCCATGCGCGGCCACCTGGCAGCTTCTTCTCTTTATTTACTTATTTATTTGCCATGTATTTATTTACTTACTTATTTCAGAATATTATGAGGTACTCACGCTTTGGTTATATAGTTTTGTCAGGGTCGTGAAAGTGTGAGAAGGACCCATTAGATGTGAATCGGCCCGTCCCCTCCTCTCCCCTCCCACCTCCTTGGATTCTGTTGAGTTCTGTTGAGTTCTGCCTCCCTGTGGCACGTAATGTTAATCAGCTCGGTCCAACCCGGTACTGAGTACATGCGGTGTTTGTTTTTCTGTTCTCATGATCCTTCACTGGGGAGAATGGCCTCTTGTGCCACCCAGGTTGTTACAAAGGATACAGAGATCACCGTCCTTTCTATACTTGAGTGAAACTCTATGGTGTCCATATTCCACATTTTATTGATCCAGTCATGTTTTGATGGGCACTTGGGTTGTTTCCATGTTATAAAGTCCCAAAGTGAAGGATTCTGGCACGGGAGAAAGGGACCCTCAGGCTGCCGGGACTGCAAACTAGTACCAGCTCTGCGGAAGTGGTGTGGAGACACCTCAAAGGACGAAAAGTAGACCCCCATCTGCTGAGCAATCCCACCCCTGGGATTCCCCTTGCTGTTTCTTAAAGACGCCAAGCTGGTTCCCGCCCCAGTGCTGTCCTCCTGGCTATTCTGTTTGCGAGGAAAAGTTCTTCACAAATGGCTGGTTGCCGTAATTCTTTAGATCTCCCCATTAAAATCATTCCCAGTCACCTTACATGAGAGCTCCCCACCATTTCCACCAGAGTGATGGCCCCCTGGTGGTGCAGCGGCTTGCTCATTTACTGTCTGCTTCATCCTCCAAAATGCAAGCCCCATGACGGCAGGGTTTGTTCTGTTCCCCGCTGCAGTCCCAGCACAAAGGCGAGTGCACGCTATGGCAAGCCACCTGTTTCTTGCTCAGCAGATGTGATCCCCTCCCTGGTCCCAGCAGCGCTGCTCTGCCCCTCTGAGGTTCGCCCGGCCCTGCCACCTGCCTTGGCCTCTGCTCTGCCCCTCTGAGGTTCACCCGGCCCTGCCACCTGCGTTGGCCTCATACCATGTGAGATGCAGTTCCTGCCCCTGACTTCACTCTTGACCGTTCTTGCTGTGGTTGATGAAATCCCACTGGACATGAAGAATCAGAGGCCCCCGCTGTGCTCACCCTCTCGCACATCTGTCCAGGCAGCCGCTGACACTGGGAGGGTGAGAGACACGTGAGGTCGCCTGGCCTGAGCCCACAGCCCATAGCCCAGCCCAGCCGAGTCCATCCAAAATCAAACACGTGAGCAAGACAGAAACGCCTTTTGTTGCATGCCATCAAAACGTTCTTGTTCTTTTTACATAGCAAAAACTGACTGGTAAAAGAGGTCCACAGTATTATTGAATGAATTAGTTAAGGTTTTAGTATCCAAAAAATTTTTTTTATATCTTAAAAATTATGTAAAGTCTGGTGGTGCCTGTGATTCAGTGGGTACGGTGCTGGACACATATACCAAGGGTGGTGAGTTTGAACCCAGCCCTGGACAGCTAAAAACAACAATGACAACTGCAACAGTAATAACAATGAAATAGCTCGGTATTGTGGTGAGTGCCTGTAATCCCAGCTACTCGGGACACTGAGGCAAGAGGCTCGCTTAAGCCCAAGAGTGTGACATCATGGCAGTCTATTGTGGATGACAAAGTAAGACTCTGTCTCAGAAAAAAAAAAAAACATATATATAATCAAATAAAAGTCCAAAGATGGGGGGTGTGATATGGTTCTAGACTTTCACTCACATAAAAAGAAGACAAAAGAAACTTCCGTGCCCCTGGGATGAGTGTTGGACAGCACAGATGCTCTTTTCAGTAAGATTTATCTAGTTTAGGGAAAGGGAATAATAACACAGACTATCCCAGTTCGGGTGTTTCGGTACCTGCTATTAAAAAACAAATAGCTGTTCCCATGTTTTCATTTGAACAATGGAAGGATGTGTGTGTGTCTGTGTGTGTGACTGTGTGTGTGTGTCTGTCTCTGTGTATGTCTCTGTGTGTGTGTCTGTCTGTGAGTGTGTGTGCCTCTGTGTCTTGTGTGTGTGACCGCGTGCATCCGTGTGTGTGCGCATGTCTGAGTGTGTCAGGGTAAGAAAGACAGTGGGACTGCCTTCTACCATTCTTCTCTGAAGAGTTGTTTTTGAATCACATGGCGTGCGTGTACACTCAAGTTGAATTGTGCCACTGTCGATTTGATGTTGATCTCAGCCATGATCTGTATACTGATAGATTCTACATAGTACATGTTAATGCTTTATTTAGAAATATGCTTTTCCTTTTCAATAGATACAACGGTACATTTTCAAAGCACTCAGACAGTATATGCTGTCTAACTCTCAGTCAAGAAGTTTTCTTGAATCAGAGAGAACATCGTTTGAACTCTTAACGAATTTTCAGGGCAAGGGCTATTACAGCTTCTCTAAGAACACCTTACAGATCAGCTTTTTTTTTTAAAGCTGTCATTTAATTCAATATTTTAACTGACCTTAAAAAGAAAAAGAAGCAAGGAAATATCCTTTTAAGAGAATTTTGAACTCAAAATAGATCTATTGTATAAACGTCTCTGTGGATTTACTGATAACCAAATTCCCATGGGATTCAGAGGCTGAGTAAAGTTTGGGTTTGCGGGGTTTCCAGTTAATGACCCGTTGGAGACTCTTACAAACTCTTACAGCTCCCTGCCAACTGTAAAACATGGCCTGGCAGAATATGAGCCCAGCACTATTGTATCAACAGAAACAGAAATCAGATCGTGATCCAGAGAATGAGGAACCACGGGTGCCAGGTTCTGAAAACCCATAAATCTTAGAGCGTCCCTAGAATGGATTCAGTTTCTGGTGGAAGAACTAAGGTGTGTTTGCCAAACCTGCCTTCTGCTCTCTTGAACATTGTTCATTAGAAAGATTATCATCTCAACGGAGGAAAAAAACAAAACAAAAAACTAAACTCATTTGACTGCACTCAGGAACATTTCTGCACACGAAACATCGTTTTACTATTATGACAATCAGATAAACGTGTTTTGTTTGGTTCAGAAAGATTTGAAGAAATTTTGACCCAATTACAGAATTTACATTTTAAATAGGAAACAGATGGGTCGATATCCAGATGTGACATCACATCCTTACAAGTCTAAAAAGGAACAACCTGACAGATGTTTGCAGACAATTGTATAAAGAAGAAATATCAGGTGTGATTTAAGTGATGGCAGGAGCTAGCATTGGGCTTTCCTGCCAGAGGAGGGAGGGAAGAGCTTAGCGTTCCCTCTCCTGTGTCCCTGCGTTTCTCAAATGAAGTTTCCTCCAAAGATGCATTTTTCCTGCCAAAGCCGGTCTTAGGAACGGCTGGGACAGATTGGTTTCAGCCCTCAGTGTGCTTTTCTGGGACGCTGGGATGGCCTCAGGGCCAATAAAACAAACAAACGCCCCTTACTCTAAGGTGAGTGATTAGAATCCACTCATCCTTTTTAAACGGTCTTTGGTTCTTATTATAAGAAAAATATTCCTCAAACCCTGACTCCTTAATATTTTCTCTGACTTTTCAAACTTAGAATAACTGAGGACACTTAGTGATCAAATCACTGTGGTGTGAAAGCGGATAGCTCTCAGAATGTTTCTGCCGCTCTGTGGATCACAGCTCAAAGCTAAGAACCTCCTACAGGCCTGGCAACGGGGCATGGGTTAAATAAGTCAGGCTGCTTCAGTAATGAATGGTGTGCTGGGTAGGCATTAAAAATAACGTTCAACAAAGAATCTTTATGTAAAGAGAACGTGAAAAGTGAAAAAGGCAGGTTATTAAAACAGGATAAAGCCTGCTTGGCACTTGATTTTTCTAAAAAAAGAAAAAAAAACCAATATAAAGTAATGTGAGGTATGATTCTGTTATTTCGGTGATGGTTTCAAACAGGCAAAAAGGGGCAGTGCCTGTGGCTCAAGGAGTGGGGCGCTGGCCCTATACACCGGAGGTGGCGGGTTCAAACCTGGCCCCGGCCCAAAACTGCAACAAAAAAATAAAATAAAACAAACAGGCAAAAAGGAAACATGCCAATAAGTTAATACCTTCAGGGGATGACGGAGGTATAAATAAACTTTAATAATCTTTACATGCGTATATAAATCATACACATAGGTGCCTATGTGTGTATATGCCCCCACACAAGCACAAGGTTGGATGATTAAGTTTGAGAACTCATTCTCGAAAACGTGCTGCCTACCTCATTCATGGCTGAAAAACGTGATGACCGTGCCTAATCCACACTCCAAAGCAATTTTGGAACTCTTTTTCTGAAATGGCCGTAGGAGTTGTTATAAGGTCTGACGATTCAGTTCATGAACTTGTCCTAGAAAAAAATGCTCTGAAGGGGGGACTACGTGCTGGTGTTGTGCCCAGCGTCCCGGGGGGAGGACGTCAGAGGTGACCGGAGGGATATCCAGCAGTGAGGTGTGTGGCACTTTTTCTAGCATGGGTTTGAGAGCGTCTTTGTCCCGCCTCTTGTGTGTGTGTGCGTGTGTAGTCTAAATATTTTATAAATGAAATGCTACATAGCGCAACACAGAGTGTCCGCCCCTGGTGAGTACCAGCGAATGCCAGCACTTATTATTACTGTTCTGGGAAGAATAATAAATTAAATACCTTGTTTATAAACAAGCTAATTAAATTGTTTTTTGTGACACTTGTAAAATAAAAGAATGACTATCTTTTAAAGTTTGGTTCAACTTTCTGAGGTTAGGGTTGACTGACGTGTGTTTACGAGGGAAGAAGATAAGTGGGGTAAATACAGAAGTTTCTGCCCCTGGTTGGCGCAGTGGGTGGTGGTCCCAGAAGGGAAGGATGGGTTAGAAGCCCTGATTGCTGACCCCGCCGACTCTGTGCTGCTTCTGGGGGCCCTGTCCTTTGGTGGCCTTCATAACCTCTGGGTAACCAGATACCAGATACTAGCTCAGAACAGATAGTCTGTCAGCCTGTGTTTACTTCCTTCCTTGAATTTAGCTCCTTTCAGAATTAAGCTTGAGCGATCTCGCAGCCATCAGAAGGATGATAGCAACTCTACTTACCTCCTAATATTTTTTCCATCCCTTCTGCATCTTTACCCTGTTGTACTGTGATCTCCATCACACAGCTAGAACAACAAGAAAAGTTGCTTTTTTTAATTGAAAGAAAAAAAATAAAATGACGACATAGGTGCTGGGTTTAACCACAGCCTTCTGTCATTAAAAAAAAAGAAACACTAAATTTACAAGTCAAAAAAATCTGATCGTTGCTTTTGGTTCTTTTCTTCACCTAAATTTTTCTTTATGCTTTGTAGAATCTAATGTAGCTGACACTAGTAAGAACCCAAACTAAGTGGATAAAATATACATAATTTATGTACTTGAAACATCAGATCACCTTGGAAAAACATAACCTGATTTCATTATGAACTCAAACATTTCAAAATCAAAATCTTTTTTTGTTTCACAAGCTAATTCATAAAATACAACTCCCTCACACGGGAGTTGTTAAAGAATTGGCTATTTCCAAAGGCCGTAATCGACTTTACCGTCTTTCAGCCCAGAAAGAATGGAGTTTGGTATGTTATGCACATGTGAGTTTTATATCTGTTTCTGCTGTGCTAAGAAATTTTCAACGAAATTCACTGTAGAAGGTTTGAAAGTTATTTTTGAAAAAGAAGAATATAAATGTCAAATGCCTAGAAAATTTTGGAATATTGTGAAAAAGTGTTGAGGAAAGAAGATTAAGCACAGTCAATAGTTAGTAAACAACCACTTCAGATAGAAACTCATCCTGCTTCAAGCGTGCAATTCTTGTGCAAAAATTGGCTTGCTCATAAAATTTTCCTGTTTTGTATGTGTTTTGAGATTGGAAAGGAACCTTCAGGAAAATATTTTGTTTATTAATTTGGAAAGAGAAAAATATCCTTTCAGGAAACACGGTGTTACAAATTTATTCTCTGTAACACCCACACCCCCAGATGCCATATTTTCTAAAACCTCATTCAGCTACAATACAAATAGTCACACACAATAAATACTGTGACGGCATCATCCCATAAAGGCACAGTGGTGGCAGAATGTGCCTATTTTATCTTCAGTGATAATAGAAGTTGTCCATGAGGAAGAAAAGATTTATTCAGAAAAAGTAGTCGTATGCTTCAAAGATGGCCACAAATGCTTCCATACTCCTCTGACTAGGGTCCAAGTGCCTCCTCCCTGTCCAGTGAGTCTGTCTGGCTGGTGGGTGACCCATAGAGTGTGGCAGAAGTGACACTGAATGGTTTCCAAGGCTAGTTTAGCAGAGATGTTAGGACTTTTTCCTCATTGGGAACATTTGTTCTCTGAGACCTGATGTACAACTCAGCTACTCCAAGGCCGCCATGCTGTGAGGAAGCCCCAGCCCCATGCAGAGGCCGGGTGTAGGTAACCTTGTCTACAGTCCAAGCCCTGCCCGGTGTGGGATCATCCCAGCCTAGGTGACAGACCCAGGAGTGGAGATGCCGTCCCCAGAGGATGGTAGCTCTAGGTGCCCTAGATCAGTGGCTCTCACCCTTCCGAACGCTGCGACCCTTTAATACAGTTCTTCATGTTGTGGTGACTCCCAACCATAAAATCACTTTCGCTGAAGTAACACGGACCTTGAGGAACAGAAAGGCGCCATCCCTGCTGTACCATTTTTAATTTCTGTCCCGCAGAATCCACCAGCATAGTAACATTGATTATTTTCAGTGCTAAGTGTTGGTTTTATTTTTCTCTCATTTTCTTTTTCAGGCAGCAATGGGCAACTGACACTGCCTGCAGTTTAGAATTTTAAGGAAATAGAATAAATATTTGAGGAGATGTTATAAATACCTTATTCTGAAACTCCATTTTGTTTCTGAGGTAGAACCAGTACGGTGGTGTGTTCTTTATATTTTAATAAAATATAAAGCTATTAGGTGCTTTCAATTTCCAGTATGGTGGGGTCAAGGGCTCTCTATCTCCTAAGGCTTCACTTGGAATCCTTCAAACTGAATGAGAGAATTGTTTCTGTGACTCTGCTCTACGGAATATGACACACTGCTTCCCGCCAGGCTCAGCGTTGGGCCATTTCTCTGTTCAGTGTCCCGGTCCTGGTGCTGTGGCCAGTGCTAATTCACTTCACTCAGGCAACTTCACGGCCCCACAGTAAGGGTGAGGTCTCCTTGGGCTGTATACAGAGCTCAGTTAGGCAAAGCTTGTGGGTTTTTTTTTTAATTTTCATAGCATGCTTTTATTACCCATTTAGATACAAATAAATCTAATTTTAACCACCAGGAAATAGAAAATGAATGTGAAAAAAAAAGACGGTGTAGGCTTAAGCGGCTTTAATGTTGATAATTCTTTTTTATTGCCATAACAGTTCAAAAAAATGTGGTGACCTGTTCATGTTTTACCTAATTATCTCTGGAAATAGAATGTCACTCTGTTTATAACGACACTCAAAGTGACTTCTTTGGCTCTTGGATTCATTTGTTATTAAAAAAAAAAATCAAAAAGACTCCTGTTTGTCTTTGTAAAAGAAAAATAAAAAAAGACTCTAAACCATCAAGTTATCTTCTGCCTTTGGAGGAAGGTTTTTGTTAATCATTCTCATCTACCATTTATAAATAAAAATGTAATTTTTCTGTGGATAAAATGTTTATAATTCTCCAGAATCCTTAGAAAATAGGTATTAGTCTTGTACTTGGAGTGCCTTGTAATCATGAGCCTGTGGTTATTAACTATGGGGATATTTCTTTTTTTTTAAAAATTAATTAATTAATTTATTTTTTTTCCTTTTTTTATTAATTGATATCTGTATACATTAAGGCAAACATGGGGTACATTGTGCTGTTTTCGTATACAATTTGAAACACTTTCATCAAGCTGGTTAACATAAATTTCATGTCATTTGCTTAGTCATTGTATCAAAACATTTATATTCTAGTTCTAGAAAAGTTCACTTGTACCCTTGTTAGACGGATATATAGGTGATCTTTCCCATCACCCTCCCACCCCCATCCACCCTTCTCCCCTCCCCTTCCCCACCCCCTCCCCATATTTTTGGGCTAGAATTAAGTTGTATCTTTTGCTTGAGAGCTATAGATTAGTTTCATAAAAGGGCTGTGTAC